>JAEIIG010037027.1:0-10287 GCA_018904695.1 Drosophila parvula | reverse complement strand
ATTGGAGCCTCAAAAAACTTACAACACAAGACACACATAAAGAGAAAATATAAGAGAAATATAAACTAAGAATACGGGTTTTGAGAGCTCTGACTATTTATCTCGTTAAAGGGTATATTTCCCAGAGCTTAAAGAGCTACTAAGTGCCCATCTAGGAAATATACCTTTAAAAGCATATTATTTAATGACAAAATATTTAAAATATGTAAATAAAACGTATTATTTGGTGACTTTTATCTATATGATCTTAGGATTTAACTTAATTTAGAAATAGGAGTCGAAATATTATTCGGTTTGTTAGGATTAATCTTTATTTCAAAGAAGGAGTCTAAAAACTAATTAAAGGGTATATCGTAGGTCGCATTTTGCAACCTTTCAGTCTGAATTGTTTTTATTTTCGGTTGCCAACTTTGGCGAGGTGCCGACGGATGGCAAAAAGGAGAATTGCATTAACTCCACTCGAAGCGAAACCGCAGCCGAAAAGCTTTTGCCACAGAAATCTAATTTCGCACTCACACCAACCCTCTTCTCTTCTCTTTTCCCCCTTCCCTTTGCAGATGTCGCATCAACTGCAACAGACACGTCGCCGCTTGGGCTCCGTCAGCGATTCGGCGCCACCATCGGAGTCCAGTGAGGGCACCGGCTCCTCCTCGGAGCCGCGAGAAGAGTTGATCCTGCACCCGGACTGGTCGGCTCACTCCCAGTCGTCGGCACAGCGGAGCAGCGTCCATGGGACCACATTCTCGTACAATGCCTCGGACATAGATGCGGACACCATCAGCACAGATACCACGAGCAACACCAATCTGTCGGATTACGAGCGGGGTCAGGTGGAGAGTTTCTTTGGAGGTCTGGGCACCGAGATATATGTGAGCGGTGCCTTGGCTAATCTTTACGAGGGCACTGGCAAGGATGGCGACTGGCGTCTGGTCTTCACCGGCATTCCGGTGATCCTACACGACAAGGGCAACTGCCGAGCACGGGCCTTGCCCAGAGTTACCCTCGTGCTGGCTGAGAGGGGATCCTGCTTCTCGCTGTGGTCAGATCGCATTGACAATCTTTCCAACTACCGGATTGCGGGTCCCTCGTTTCACACCATGTGCCTGTCGAGCAATCACCAGCAGATGATCGGCTTCAGTTTCGATTCCACGGACGCGGCCCGTGAGCTCTGGCAGCATGTGGAGCGGCTGGTCAGCGATCCGGAGAATATAGCATTGACCGTTCCGGGAACCAGGAAGCAGAAGAAGCAGAAGCGCGTTAAGCCGGCTCCGCTGCCGCCAAAGTCGCAGATTTCGCATCCGTGCCAGTTCCATCACGTGACCAGTGTGGTGAAGGAGGACAGCGAGCGGTACTACAGCATGCAGGCCTTCGGGCCACCAAATCCCCAGCAGCATCGTTGAGTAGGGTCGGGCGCGTGGATCTGGAACACGAGCGCCCTTTGGTGGCAGAACTGAGATCTGCAAGACCCCCCAAAAAAATTGATATCCAGCTATTAACCCATAATTTCTAAGGCTAGTTATAGAAAAGAGGTGTCCAGGGAATCTTCAGAGATTTGAAGGGATTTGAAAAGGGACAAAAGGTATGCCAATACTCTGTCATTTAAATCTGTTCAAAAGTATGTAATAATATTATAGATTTTCTTTTGTTTTATAATTTGTTAAAGATCAATTGATAATGATTGAAAGTATTTGCATATTCCAAGAATTTAAAAAAGGTTTGAAACCATTTTAAAGGCATTTTCTTTATTCAAAACCAGTCTTAAATTCTTTGTAGCATACTTTAAGGTCTTCCTTTCAAGTGATTTCAATTCTCTAAAGATTTCTGTGGCACCATAGCCCACAGCAAGCCCAGGGTTACCCATGAATCTCTAGAGATTGAAAGTGTTTTCATATTTTTTTAATATATTTAAAGATATATATATAGTTTCTTCGTACCATTTCAAGTGCTTTCAAATCTCTGGAGATTTCTGTGTAACTCCAGCTTAAATCCCTTTGTTATAGGCCTAAGTTATGCCAATGTGTCCCACTCGGTTGACACATTTATCTGTGATACATTTTAGGCGTCTATAATTTAGAAAAGGTAACTGAAACAACAACAAAACATTTGATAAATACAATTTTTAAAGCAAAACTAGAAAAGTTAAAAAGAAGTTTTCCAAGTTAATACAATACATACATATACATACATATAACGATTAATGAGTTTTTGTAAGTCCTTTTCTAATATCACACATAGACACATAACACACGTATGCATAATGATATATACATATACCATATATATATATAGTCCATATATCTATCGAGTAATCTATGTATGTCCCATTTGCAGTCGCTGCAAATGTTTTTTGATACCTAAAAAGCTTGTTTTCTTATCGGATTATGACTAAGCCCAGACGACAAAACAAAAAAAAAACTATTAACAAAGTGTTTTTTTAAAACTCTATGTATCATATTATATACATGCATATATATGCTATATATTACACCTATATCTATATAATATATGTAGCTCTAAGCATTACATTATAGCCACTTGTCTGTATATCTCTGAACTTCATATATATTTTGCCTGTGCAAAAACAAACGCGAGAAAATCAAATAAAAGCTGAGAGAAAACAAACAAAATCGTTGGATTTATTTAGATTTTGTATGGATAAACAAATCAGTGGGTAAGTTTGCAGAATATAATTAAATTTATGAATGTATTGCCTGCTTTGTGTAGGTGTCATTTATTAATTACTTAATTAATCCGATTACAGCACTGACAGGGACAGGGAGATATTGAAAATAAACAATTTAAATTGTGTTAAAACCAGAAAGAGCTGCTTACATTCAAAGTGTGTCAATTTGTGAACAGAAAAATCCCCAATTTCATGAAGACAGAGTCATTAATTGACTGGAGTATTGTATATTGATATAAAATGCTTCATTTAATCCCATCTCCCTCTGGTAACCTCTTCAGCATTCAATGACATAATCTAGCAGCATATCAAACCTCAATCATTATACCCCCATGACTCAATTATTTACCATTGAGTGCACTACCAATTACAATAACAATTAAAGCCATTACGAGTGGGGAGCCCGCATGATAATGCCAATAGGAGGGGATATATGTACATATACAGACATATCCAGAGAGCTGGACCGGAACGGGAGCTGATTCTGATTGACCGATGCTCGTACGCTTGACACCGACTTCTCCTCTCGTTTTGGCCCCACTCGCAGCGCTCCTCTGTTGGCCAGTGTTGCACAATCAACCCACTGCCTGCCACTCGATGCAATGCGATGCGATGCACATTTATGCTAATTAAGACACATCGAGTGGCAGCCAGGAGTGGACACAATCTCTTTTTGCGGCTTGGCTTGCATTTAATGGTCGCTTCTCGTTTTATTGTTTTATATGCGGCGCGGCGCCATTATTAATGCTATAATGCTGCGCATTTATTATTTCATGTCCGACAATTAAAACCTACAATTTTTGTTTGTCGCCGGTTGAATAATGTGCTGCTATGTTGACTTGGCCAACACTCACTGCCTGCCATCCATCTTGCTGATGCAATGCAAACGCAATTGTTTCTGCAAGTACTTGGATTCCCACAGCAGAAAGTCTAATTAACTGGCAACGGCGACCTTGATTAAGTGCGAACAATGCCGGGGAATGTGCAACAAAAGGCGGGAGAAATGGGTTAAGCCCGGGAGTGGAAGGAGCCATACATTGGAGCCATGTCTCTGGATCAAGAAGTGGCTTTATGGGTCAGCTCTCAGAGAGTTATATTAATTGCTGAAGTACCAAGGGAGTCTTTCCCTAGAAATGTAATATTAAAAGTGGCTTAAGTAAGGGCAAGTATGGTAAGTTACTTATAGATTTTACTTTTATATTTTCCTTCTATATTTTAATCAATCCCCGCACCTAATACGGTTACTTTTCGTTCCCAAAATCATCAATGAGTATTAATAATTCGCGTCAGTCTCGAATTCAATCGAATTTGTTTGCATTTCTAGCCACTTTCAACTTATAACCAATATTCTCGTTCCCTCAAATGCTAACCCAAGCGTTTTAATCAAAAACTTGCTAAGCTCCGAAAAATGCACATTTTGGTATTCAACGTTGTTGCATGTGTGTGTGTGTGTGTTTGTGTGTGTGTGTAATGGCCAATACTTTGCCTGCATTTTTGATGGGGCCACACTGTACTCTGGCCTCTGCCAGCGTTGCCATTGTCCGCCGGCGGAGCAGACGGGGCTAATGGCAAAGCAATCCCCATTTCCCCATATCTAACAGAGAACTGATCCCCCTGCCAAAACATGCAAAATCATGGACAAAGCCATTCCCTGATTCAACTCTCAACTCTGTGGAAAAATTCAAAAATTGCATTTGCTTTCGGTTTCGACATACAGATTTTGCCCCCACGCACACCAAAATGTGTACAGTGAACAAATTATTAGTAAATTATAAATACAAAAATAAATAAATCAAATAAAATTGTAAATCGTAATAATAAAAATAATTTACTAAATACATTTTGAAGTTTTTAGAAGGGCAATTTGAAATCAATTGAAGTACAGCACTCAATTATGCTTCAAAAAAGTTCTTAGTTAATTTTTTAACTTAAAAAGATTTTTAATTTTTCTTTATTATTATTATTTTAAATTTAAAATATAATAAAGTATAAACCTTAGCTTTATTTAAAAGAAAAGCAATCAAAAACATCTAGCCTACTTCACGATACAATTTCGTTTGATTTAACTTCTTTTTCTAAAATATATCATAAACAAAATGTATTTCAGAGTATTATTACACCAATTTTAAATTTCTTTCTTAAAGTTTTAAAATTTTTAAAATTTCTTTCTTTACTTAAAAGTTATAAAACCTTTTTTTTTTGTAGAGTCAAACTTGTACTCTGTGCACAAATTCCTATGTCTGTGTGCGATTGTGGGTGCCTGATGGGTGAGCCGCAAACATTTTGATTATTTTAGTTGACTGAAACAAAAGTGCGGCTTAATTGTTACCAACAAACAATAAGCGGAAGCTTGTGGCTTTAACAAATCTCGACAAACTGCGAGGTAGATGGGCGATGGAAGTTGGCAGAAATGTCAATGCAAGCCCACAGTCAACAGCATTAAAATCATCTCAGATGCTAGTCAGGCGCCCAGCTGTTGATGATGATGGCTATGATGATGGTGGTGGTACTGCTGCTGGTGGATCTTTTGTCCTCAAGAAAAAAAAAAGACGACATTAAGTCGCAGAGGAAAAAAGTAGACGAAGGCTCGCTCCAAGGTAAGGCGTTGCCACAGGTCCCAGATCCATTTCTTCAGCTTTTCAACGCGTGTTCTGTATTTGTAAACAATTTGGCGTGACACCAAAGGCACTTGTGACCTTCCGCCCTCGCCTTTCTTCTGCCTTTCACTCAACCTTTTGGGGCGGGCTCTGGGGGGGGCACACATATTTATTCAGGGACCTGCACATCATCCCATCAACACATCGTGTTTGGCTTTGTGGACTTAAACTTGCTCGCATTTCCATAGTTACTGTCCTAGTTTGTGTCCAGGCAGGCGGGGATAGAGGGATTTGGGGGATTCCTGTGGGCAAATAAAACCAAAATCCACACATAACTTGACCCTTTTTTGCATTTGTTGCTGGCCAAAATAGATGTGGAAAACTGACCTATGAAAGTAAGTATAAATTGTCAATTTCATTTGAATTGGTTACAATTTTAATCCGCATTTTTCATCAATATTTGACAGTTTTTGATTGGCTTCCAATTTCACTGGGATTTTCCGTTTTTATTAAAGAACTGGATTAATGGGAGAGGCTATAGAGTATATAGTAAATAAATTTGTTTATTTAAGGGATTAGCGGATTAAATTAAAGTGTTCTATGGTTAGTGCTACATATTACCTAATTAACTCCCTGACATCCCAGCAATTTGTGGTGTTAAATCAAATTCTCAACGATATTAATAATGGGCTAGGGTCTGTCTGTCGCCTATCTTCTTCACTCCCCTTTACCAGTCTGGCTCTCGCTGGAGTACCACACCTGAGTGACTGCAGCTCTAATAGCCGCATCTCCTACTCCAACTCCAACACCAAGCTCTACCTTCTTCTCCCCAGCGAAAGATCAAAAGTCGCCAGAGGAGGAGCAGGAGCGAGGAAGGTGCACACAGATCAAAGAGCTGCAAAAGCCAAACCTGTTGGAGAAGAAGGAACTCAATTGCAAAACGAAACGAAATGCGCTCCCCGCTGTTAGCAGCTCATCCTCATGTGGCCGGCTCATGTGGCAAGATCGGCCAGAAACAGGCGGGCGCACACACATGTGGCAATCAGGGCCACCGGAGCCCCTCTCATAAACATGTTTTCTGGATGTGTTTGCTTCTGTTACACTGCAAAAAGTAGTTATTAAGAGACCTGTTTAGGCAGAGAACTACAAATAATTAGCATGAAAATACAGGCAAGGAGTACCCCCAAAAAAAAAGGTGTTCTACAGAAATACTTAGAGCTTTTCAAGCCTTTCAAAAGGTATCCAAAATGATGCTATAAATGATATGATGGTGGGGAAACAAATGAACACAGAAATGAATATATAATATATATATTATAAATATATTTTTTTCGAGTGCCTTGTGTTCTGCCTAGTGGGATTCCTTCTCCCAAAGATTCTTCCTTACCATTCCCATCCGGACAATCCGGGGTAAGTCAAGCGAGGCAGTCCAAGTTCATTGCTCTGGGTGTCGTCTGTGGCGAGTCTGTGCTGCTCCTCCACTTGCAACTCACGTGGACGTGTTGTGTAATTTCGAACATGCAAAAATATGCATCTTGATTGGCGTAGACTCTTCACCGAGACAACTGCCTAGCGCGACTCCCATTAAAAGCGTTTACTGAACTTTTGATTAATTGCACATTTCCAGGCGCCACCATCGCATTGCCCTGGGCCGACTGAACTTGGCCGGAAAAACGGGTTACCATTTTTGATTTATTTGACAGCAGCCCGCCCGGGCACAATGCGTTTGACACTTTTCCTATTTGCATAATTCCCGCTGACGAAAGTCAATCGAAAGAGATATTAAAGTGGCACGGGTTACGCGTGTCCAGCAGCAGGTGAGCGACCTCTGTAAAAGTGTTTACAACTGCAAGAAAGTCTTTATTTTTTATGTTTTATAACGTTGTGTTATCTGAAAAGAGATTACAAATTTTATGAGGAAAAATCACCATAAAATTAGCTTCAAAATAGTTATTAAAAAAAGGTCCCCTTTGGTGACTGTGAACAATTAATGATGATGACTGGTGGCAATTTTCTGAACTAATGATAAGCAGCGCTTCAGAGACTAACGGCTGTTTCGGGAAACTATTTTACATATATGTAAATGCTTGTAAAAAAAATGTAACTTTAAGATAATTTTACATCAAAATGTTTAAAGTTGAAAATAAAAAGTGATTAAAATATGATAAGGATATATGTATATATATATAAGGATAAGGATAATGAATATGTGTTCTGTTTTAGGCCTATTTTATATGAGGTTCTAAAACCTTGAATGCATGAATGGTCCTTTTCTAAATACTGTATAAATCCACCAAATAAAGATTAGAAAAATAGTTTAAAATTAAATAAAAAATATATGTATTTAATTTGCAGTTTGTTTATTATTAGGAAAAATATAAATCAAATATAAATGCACTTTAGATTTCAAGTCACTCCATCTCCTAGCAGTATTTGCTTTTGAATTCGTAATCATCTTCAGAGCCGGTGGCCAGTAGCTCCTCCTTGCAGCCGTGGTGCAGACGATGGACATCCGAGTCGAAGCACTCATCGTGGAGGCGTTTATCCCTGCTCTTGCTGCGCTGCCGCCGCGAATGGGTACCATGACCATGTCCGCCATGTCCACTACTGCCATGACCGTGTGAGCCACCGTGGTGCTTGTGCATATGGCTGCCAGAGCCATGATGATGCTCCGACGGTGTTGGGTGATGAATCGAATTAACATGGGAGGCCTTGTGGTGGAAGGAGCCCGGCGGACTGAGCTCCCTTGGCGGGCGGCAGTGATTTGACGGCGGTATGGGATCGTCGTACCGCGGGCATGGATGATCGCCAACGGGCGAAGCGGTCTCATAGCGTTTCGAGAGCAGCGTGAACTCCTGATGGGCAGAGCACAAGGCCTGGAGGCGGTGCAGCAGATCGGTCTCGGGAAGATCGCGAAGGTGGAGGGTTCTGGCCACCGAGGTGCGGAAGGATTGCAGATGGGAGAGCCGCTGGTTCGCATCCGAGAGCTGGGAACTCAGGCGATTAACATCGTCACGCATAGACTGAAATTTGGAAGAGAAATAATTAATTCATTTTACTTGGTACCTTCCTGCAATCCTTCCACTCACATTAATCAAGGCCTCATCGCGACAACGGCGATTCTGATTGGACTCGCAGGAGGACTTCAGGCGCTCCTTCGTGGCATTCATTTGGGAGAGTAGCCGGGTCTTCTCATCCTCCAGATCGCATATCTGGGTAGTCAGCTCATCGATCTTCCTGGCCCGTTCCAGCGAGGTAATCTTATACTCCACGGCCTCGGCCAGTTGGGCCTTGACCTCGGCTATCTGGGAGCGGGCATCTGCCAGTTGGGCACTCAGCTTGTCGACCTGCTTGGCCGCCTTTTTGGCTCGGCAAACAGCATCATCTCGCTCGCCCTGCAGCATGCACTTGCCACGGGCACCGTCCTCTATGATGGCCAGCTTGCGACGCAGCAGCTCCAGATGGAGATCCCTACGCTGCACTTGCTCTCGAAGGACCCGAACCCTTCGCTGCAGATTGTAGACACTGCTGCTATCCTTTAGAGGAATATCGTGACAGGATCTCTCCCTGCGCAACTTGCCATGTCCGTGGCCATGGCCGTGGTCACAGCAGCCCTTCTCGGGGCTGTGGGAGTGATGGTGATGATGATGATGGGAGGAGGCCACCTCTTGCTCACAGTGAGCGGTGAGTCTCTCGGCCCGTTCCAGCAGGTTCTCCGCCATCAGATTGGTATCGGTTCCCAGGGCGGGTGGGGCAGAGCACTCGCTCCAGTTCATGGCATTTGCCAGACGCTGCAGGAACTCTGACAGTCCCATGTGATCCTTACGCAGTGTGTGTATCTCCGCATGGCACTTCTCCAGTCGATCGGAAAGCTCACACTTTTGGGCCTCACCGGATCGGAGGCGACACTCGGTGGTCTGCTGGGTCTCCTTCAGCTTCTCATGCTCGGTGGTCAGCTGATCGCGAAGGGAGTGCATTTGCTGTATTAAAAATTTAATAAATATTAATGGATTTATGTTTATTATTAAATAAATAAATAGAAAAACCCACCGCATTCATGGCCTGATTCTCCGCCAGCGTCTCCCTTAACTTATCCTTGATGAGTGTCTCGCAGGGCTCTGGAACATTCAATAGGTTACTCAATCCCCTCAAGAACTGCAGACGATCGCCTTGAATCCTATCAAGATTGTTCTGCAGACGATGACACCTTGACTCAAAGCCACGCAGCTCCTCCTTGAGCTTTTCACCATTGATCTCAGACTCCGTCAGGCGATCCCTCTGGATCTGCAGATCCCTCTCGTACTGTCGGCAGCGTCCTTCGAGCTCGTGATTGTGATTCCCAGCCCCATCCAGTTGGGCCGTCAGGCGCTGCTTCTCTATGTTCGCCAGGGACTTCATGTTCAGCAGTTCGTTTTCGCAGGAGCTGAGGGTGTCACAGGTGGAGCTGACCTTGGCCTTGGCCCTTTGTAATTCCACCATCACCTCCTCAGCCCTCGAGACGATACACTCGGGCGTGGCATGGGAGTTCTGGTTGCCATCGCACACATCCATGCCCAGTCCAATGCTCAGGCGGCGCAGGAGATCGTGGAGGTGCGACTTGGCCTGCTCCTTTTGCGACTCCTCGCTGGCCACATGAGTCTCCAAATGCTGGATCTTACAGATCAGCTCCTTGTTCCGGTCATCCGAGCTGCGTTTCTCCCGCTGCACCGTGCTGATGGTGGAATCGCATCTGGCCTGCACCGATTGCTCCCGGCTCTCGGCATTCTGAAGGCGACTCTGCAGGGATCCAATGAGGGCCGTTTGCCGGGCAGCCTGCGCCCGAAGGTTTTCGATGTCGGCATCCTTGCTGCACAAAGCTGTGCGAGTTTCAGCGAGCTTAGGAATGATTTTTAGAAATATTAAAATGTAAGTTGAAAATTGCAACAAATTCTTGCGAAATGCGATTATGCCAACCAAAATACCAGGCGAACAGCAGCGGCCAGCAAGTGTTTGGCGATCAGCTGTTTA
>JAEIIG010037008.1:0-39579 GCA_018904695.1 Drosophila parvula | reverse complement strand
AAAATGAAATAGGCTTTACTTTATACATATATGTATGTATATAGTATATATAATTATTATATATATTGATATATAATAAAAGATTTTTGTTTGTTCGCCTTACTTTAAATACAACCAATAAATTAGGATTTTAAATGAAAAAAAAACAAGCTATTATAAATACATTTCCCATTAAATTAATTATCCAAATGCAAGTTGCCTATTTCAGCTATGATTTTTAAACCCTTTGCTATTAATCTCTCCCCCAAAAATAACCACTCAAAACTCAATTTATCCTCCCATGATTCATATTGCTGCTCAAAGCAATCTCTTCCTCGTGTTTATCGATGATAATCTACATCCCTTGGCTGTCCACAGGTTATGCCAAACACTTGGCGAAAATTTATTCATCTCCAACGCTGATAACTTCATCGAACCTCCCACGCAGCCCCGGTCTGGCCCCCATTTTTTTCCCCCCTAAGCTCTTATGGAATGCTTTTGCCAACGCCATAACTTAACCCAAAACACCCGCTACGGACTCCAACCAATCTTCCCCCTTTAAGGTCTGACCCATCTGTGTTGGCCACATTGTTTGGTTCTCTAGCGCGGTTTTCGTTTTTTTTTTTCTTTGCGTTATATGATACACCGAAGAAAATAAACAATTTTGTTAAGGTGCAAAATGGTTGGTATCATTTTACATTATCTTTAAAGTTATAAAGATATATATGTACTTTTGTTTAAGTTTCTAGTAATGATATCATAATATTTATTACTTGATCATACCAGGAAATACTAATCAAGTTAAGCGAATATTTATTATTATTTCTCCGTGTGTCAGGCTCCTGCGGGTCGCAGCTGCGGTCACAAACAACAGCGAACGAAATCTTTAGACGCTGCCACAATTGGCAGCCAGTTGGAAGTCCGGGAGCGGTTCGGGTTTAGCGGATTGCGGAGCTTGGGGCTTGGGGCTTGAGGCTTGGGGTTTTGCGGTACTGCAGGATTGGAGCACCGGAGAACTGGAGGCGTAGCCATTGGAGGAGGCCACTTGGTCGCGAGACCACAGAAGTGACTTAACTCGTTTTAAGCCTTCTCATATGTGGTGCTGTTTCCATTCATCCAGCCCCCCGAGTTGCCTGCATCTATTTCATTTCAGACTCCACTAGACATGCCACAACGATGACACTTGACTGAATATTTATGGCCACAAATGGAGCGAAAATAAAATCGCCAAGTCACGGGGCCAGAAAAAAAAAGAAATATAACAGATGGAGCGAAAAAAAAAGTGAACACACATGACGATGATTTTTAGATGCGGATGGAAGATGGTCGAGAGACCATAGAGACCATGCCCTTTTTTGGGCGTGCCGTTAGTTCGAGCAACTAAAGCGGCTAGTATAGACTTATAAGACCCTGTCTGCATCCGACTTTGAAGCGGGACTTTGAGTCTTACACCGATTTGGCTACCAATTGCCATTCTTACACGGAGAAAAGTCCAAAGAGTTATTTAATTCTTAGTACAAAAATATTCGGAACAGTTTGGGTATAACACAAAATTAATAGAACTTTATAGAACATATTTAAGAGGCCCTTACACATTTGTACTTCCCATAAATCTTTGGATTTATTGATATTTCTCTTATAAGAGACATTACCTGCAGGCAAGATTCATTCCTGATAAAAGCCAAACCCTTCTCAGAACAAATTTCCAAAAGAAACCCCTTGACCAATCTCAAGATCACAATATTGACCATAGAAAGTCCCAATTTTTGTTCACTATCCCAACCTGCCCGTCTATTTGTTCCGTTGAAGTCGCCTTTTGGCGATCTCTATCTTTGTCTGCACTTACACACGAGTATGTGTGGGTCTGCTCTCTCGTTGCCTGGCCTGGTCTCAAATATTTGCGCTTATTTATGTTGCTTTTGTTTTATCAGCTTGTTTATTCAATGATTATGGTGGCTTTGGGTTTTTTTTTCCCTCTTTATTTTTATATTTTTGTGGAGCTGAGCTGAGTCGACAAAAGCGGCGGGTTCGACTACCGTGTTTGGTTAGGTTTTCGGTTGTTGCCAGGACGGCGGAGAATGGCGAGACAAGTACTGTGGAGCATACTGGGGGCTTTAAGCCTATCTGTATGACCGCCATGTACTCGCCCTGGCAAATATGTAATGAAGCATAAGCAATTATGATAATGTCGTTTGAGTTTGTGTTCTGCTCGGTTCGGCTGCTTATCATCATCGGGAGCAGCATACTCAGAGATGCTCCATCCCATCGTTGGCGACATTAACACGGCCTCCGAAATGTTGTCAGAAAAATAAGAAGAGCTGGCTTTAAGCGCCAAATAAATACTTTGTGGGGTGACCTTTAAAATAGGGAAAACCACTGGGTATTTATTTTTTAAATCAAATAATAAGGGGGCTTACAAAAACCATAATTTAGTTAAGGAAAACCAACATCTTAAAAGGAATTTGATGGAAGAGTTTAGACTGATTTAATGCCTAAATTGTTTATCTTTATTAATCTTATTAAAAAGCCATCATAACTGGTGTTTATTTAAGTTACTTAAACTACTAAAATGTAACCAAACATTTAATCATATAAATTGTACAAGTAAACAAAGATTCTATTATTTAATTACATTTCCTTGGATAACACTGAATAAATATTCTATGCACGCCTCAAAGAAATTCTTTGAAATTCAAAGTATCTCAATCGAAAACAGAGAGGAAAGAAGAAAAAACATTGAAAGGAAAATAAAACGAGAATAACTGCCTGCAAGTCTGACTCACACAAATTGCGCTTTCATTTATCAATTTTATTCATATTTCTCTAGAAATGTTGTGTTTATTGGACATTTTCTCATGACTGTCACGTTCGCCAGTTGAAACACAAAAATTACTGCTCACATTTAGGTTTTTTTTTGTTGAGGGATTCGAATGGTGCCGCCAGGTAGAAGCAATTTGAGGCAAAGTTTTTAGCCAGGAAAAGTTTTAGCCAGCGGCAGTTTATGCAAATCAAAATGAATCTATTCGAAGCAATAACTCTATCTATCGATGGCACTCGGAATAGAGAGATAGAGCCTCGAGCGAGGCTAAATTAAAACTCTCGCTTTGTGGCACTTTTCACCCATTGAACCTGAGATGGCTTGACACTCGACACCCGACACCCGACGCCTCTCATGAGCGTTTATCTAAAGTTCAACAACTTATGCAAATAATGCCTGCAGACGGGATTGATTGAACGAGTGTGTGTGTGCGAGTGTATGGGATTGAAGCCCACTTCAATCAATGCCAATGCCTGCGCTTTCTGTGTGTGCATTTAGAAGCACTTTTATGTGCAGGAATTCTCCTCATATTCTTCTTCAAAGAGCATTGGGAATTCTCCACCAGCTCCATCTTCTACGATTTCCATTTCTGTTCTCTGGCTTTTCTCTGGATGATTAATATTTTTTATAGTTGTGGTCACAGTACATTTTGATGCGATTAGTCATAAAGGCTGTCAGTCTGTCACGTTTTTTTCTTTGCTTTTTCTTTATGGGACTCGAACCCGTGACCTCTCGTTTAAAAGTAATAATTCAATAAGGCCCCAAACCACAGATGTATTTATTTATACCACAAAAAAATGCTTGTAATCAAATTACCTTTTATCCGATTACATAAAAGACATCTTGTCTGAGTTTAAAGATAGTTTGAAGCTGAAAAATCAGCTTAGTTCCCCGCTAAAGTGTCAAAGGTTAACACCAATATTTGAGGCTTCGAAAACGATTTATAAAATGCTTTTGTGTGCTTTGGGAATTGTAAATAAGAAAACAGTGAGCTGGCAGCCGTTTCCAGTTTGTTTGAAAAGATAAAATTCAAAAACAATACAAGCAATATACAAACGTCACACTTTAGAAAACACATGTGGCCCATAAGATTGTTTACTAGGATAACAATAGCTTAGGGACCGGAAAATAATCGTTTCAAAGAAATAAATAAAATGGCACAGTTCTCCAGGAAATAATCTTAACCGAAAATTCCCCAAAAGCTGATAAATCAAGTAAATTCAAGCGAATTCCTTTATCAAATGCAGACTCCAAATTTTATAGAATTTCTTACAGTTCCATATATATGTATATATATAATACGATGTAGAAATTATTCACAAAAACCGCACGTACCCGTCAGCGAGGCGATAAAAACCAACACAATAGTCACTCGAACAACTCATAAACAATTAGCTTGAATTAAGATTAAACGTTCGCATTAACCCCATAAGGCCTCATTATAAATTGAAGAACACTTGTCTAAATACCGTCGAACAAGCAAATAATTAAACTATAAATAAACAACAGAAACAGACATCGACGAGTGCAATTGCGGCTATAATTTACGCTTGATTTTACTTCGAGAGTACATACTATATAATAAAAGCGTAAAGAAAATTCCACTTTTTTTTCTAATTGGAATCAATTAGAATAAAAAGGGGAAAATTCTGTGTTGAAAGGCAATAATTATACGTTTAGCTTGATATATAAAAGCAGTCAACAAAATGCATTCTAATAATTAAACAAAAAGCTTTGAAATTGTTTACTCTTTTTCACATTAAATAAAAGTGGTTTTTTGCGTCAATAAATTGGTTTTAACAGCACAAATATGAAATATAAATGTGCAATGTATTTATTTTTGGAGTATTTAATTTATTCAGTTACAACTAAGAAAATAGTCTTGTTTGTTTAAAGGAAAGTTGTTAAGCTATGACCGATTTTTATTAGAGTATTTGCTTAAATTAATTGTAAGAAAAAATAACTGAAAAAATAAACTGAGCTAGAAAAGCTTAAGTAGTGTCAAAGAGTATTTTTTCGAGTGAAATACATTACTTATTCAAGTTTTCTGCCATAGCTTAGCTCTGGTATATTATTTATCTCATCAGCTTTATTTTCTATAGGTTTCTCTTTAATTTCCCATGCATAACAGAGCCTGACGCCATTGTCTGAGATACACAATCATTTGATATAGATTGAACTTGACCTTTTTGTACTGCAAACTCAGCTGCAGCTATATGCACATTGGCCGCTTATGTCACCATCAGCATTCCGCTTTCAACAGGCAGCATCATTAGCATCGGCAGTGAGACAAAGTCGGTTGCTAAGTAGCTGCTACTAAGCCGCTTACCCCTGACATGCTGATCCCCTTTGCCTGGGGGCCAACTTTTTCCACCAACAACCGCCACTCAATTGGTTTCGATTCTCGCGGTCTCGTGCCACAAAACGACCCAATTTCCTTTGAGGCACGTTTCTGGGTTGTGCAACAAACGCCTGGGCCGCCACTGCTGTCCACGTTCTATTACAACTACTAATTGGATTAATAATGACAGACAAACAATGGGGCAGCGCCATGTGCGAGAAATGCTCAATGGCCAGCGGGATTATGTAAGGCACTGCTGGCCGCCTTTTATGGCCAACAGGCAGGGAAGGAGGGAGGCTGGCAGAGAAAGAGCTGTCAAAATCTAGTCTTTGTTAACTGCTGGCCAGAAAATAAGACAAGCCATCGCGAAAGACAAGACACGACAAGAAGACAAGGCATTTAGCCGCTCAAGTGATCAACTCTTGATAGGGTCTTTGGCCTAATAGGGAAATCATTTTAACTCTGGTTTTCGATGGAATGCGGAGATATGGTTTATATTTGGAAATAAATAACCAATTTAAAGGATCAACAACTTGAGTATTTCTGCATAAACTTAAGGAATTTCTTAAACATTTAATTGGAGATTATTCCTTAGTTAGTTGAAGTTTTAATGACCTTCTTTTCCCCCTCTTGAAACTTAACTTAACTGTGATAAATATAGAAAAATGGAAACCCCTTTCTTTGGTAAGTGCTTTTCTACTCGGAAACCTTATAAATTAGCCTGTCCCCTCTGCCAAAAAGAGACAATTTTCCACATCCATAGCTTCCAGCTAGTTTTAGAGACCTCCCCTTAAAAAAAAAGGAAAAACCCATGCATTTTCCCCGCCCTCTGTCTAAAATCTTGTGGCACACAGCTGGCGGCAAGCTCACTTTGTCGTAAATAAAATGCATCCTCTCCCGAACTGAGTTCACTTGCCAACACTTTCCCCAGAGAGAGAGGAAAGAGGGGCACTGCAGATGTTGGACGAATTTGCCTCATAATTAGCCAAAACGCCTAAAAGCTGGCTAAAAGTGGCAGGGCGCCCAGAAAGAAAGAAAGTAACGCTTTGTCGCCTAATGAGCAAAGACAGAGGCTGACAGCGAAGAATGCAGAATGCAGAATCAGTTGGAGGCCGCGAGGGCAAAACAACGCTGAAAATGCGAAACTAACTAACTTGGCATAACGCAGAAAATGGCATTCCATTATGCCATATACTATATATTTTATTTGTACATATATAGTATACAAACTGCACATATTGTGAAACTGACTGACTGACTGACCCAATTTCGAAGGGGACGCTAGCCGCGCCCCAAAAACTAAGCATAATGAACGGCAGCGGCAACCCTATTCAGGGTTGCCCATCCTCTAGCCTCTCCTTCTTCAGCACGTGCTGCCAAATATATTATTTTCGAAATGACTCTCCAGCTCTTCTGCCGCGCCATGTGGGCTCGGTCGTTGTGTCTCGGGTGATTCAAGGGTGTTTGTTTTCGGGCTTCGAGACTTTGGTTCTGTTTGAAAAATTTGGGTCAACGGTGCGTATGATAATTCCTGCATTTGTCTGTGTAAGCCGCTGGCAACAACAACGCAGTGGGGCAACAACAAACTTGATTCGAACTATGCACGAACAAGCAGCGGCAAGTGCCACATGTAAATACACAAGTTGCCATCGGTTGCAAGAATATGTAGCAGGTTTAAATGCCCTTTTCCGGAAATAAAATATGGATTTCTTTAAAAGAAATTGAAATTATTAAAGCAATAAATTGATAATTATTATCTAAATTAATTTCTATAGCTTCTTTTTATTATTTGTAAGAAAATATATTATTTTAAGAGTACAGTTCTATTATCTATAATGTATTTACTCCCTTTCCCCTTGCTATGATTATATTTCCCACAAATTATGATTAATAATGTGCCTTGGTCACATTAATTCAAGGGAATACCTCATAATTTGCGTTTCCGCTAACCGGAAGTTGCCGCTCATCGTTGCCAAGCGCCGTGACAAACTAAATTTACCTTTTCCCTTTTGTAAGGATATCGCCAGGGAAACCCACGGTACGTGCAGCATGTTGACAACGCCATCAGCGAAACCTGACAGGATAACAAAGGCATAACAGCAGCAACAAGGACAACAACAAGCCGTGCAACTACCCACCACACTGTGACGTGTGACATGCACGTGCGTCAAATTCATCATACGCCATGGTGACGCACCCCCAAAGGGAGGTGCACGGGAAGAGGGAGGCAGGCTAAAAAGTTAGAACAATTGTTCGGATATGAGACACAACCGAACGCACCCTGGCAAGGTCCACCTGCGGGGCAATTATGGAATTTGTCTCCATTTGTTTATGCTAATGCGGCAAAGTGTCAGGGAACAACAAAAGCAATGCCAGGGATAACAAGTGAACTGCATGCGCATAAAACTTCAGGCTCACCATATCGTACTTTTTATCTTGCGGATACTTTAGCCTGCTGCAACTTTAGACGCTTTCAATTTGTTCGAAAAAACTTTACGGAAAAGTTTCGCCAGCTGCAAACAAACACACAAACAATTTGGCACGTGTTGACACTCAGTCACCTCCTATAAACCTCCTCGAATTTCCCACCCTCCCTCCTTTTTTACAGCTACCTATCTTAATCTTCTCCTCTTCGCCGGTATTATTTTTGAACAATTTTCCCAAGGATTTTAAGCGATTTTTAATTAAAATTATGGTGCGACCAGCTGACGCGCTCAACTAACTCGAGCCAAAACAAACAACAAGAATGAGATATTAAAAGTCGGTCTGGGGGGTGGCGGAGGAAGAGGGCAGGAAGGAAGAAAAAGGTTTCGAAAGAAGAAAAACACCGTAAGACGATTTTTTATGAGCACAAGAACCCGCTCGATGACATCAAAATGATAAAAGTCGAACGGCAAGAAGCAACAAAGGCGGCGGAAAGAGCAGAACATTAAGGAACTGACTCAGCGAAGAGTCAACAACAAATCGACTGCCTCAACAAATTGCTAAACAAAAAAAAATAAATAAATAAAAATAATATGGAAGAGATAAAATAAGAAAAGAAAATAAATACAAAGTTACACTTGAAGAGCAAGCAATCGGTAATTAAGTATAGAATTTGTCTCACATTTAATCCAAAAAAGTAATTAAAAATCAAAGACGCTTGCAAAAACCGATCTAACAGGCAATGAGATCAAGTAATTATCAATATTTATGACTTATTTCTTGGGAAATCCACATATGAACTTCACTAAATATAATTTCTTATACCTAATTTCATTTTTATTAACTTTGATACCTTAATAACCTTTTATAACTTCCATTTTTCCGCCTGTGTATGCATTAGATTGCGCTGATAAATCCCTATAAATAAAGCTGAGTATTCAAATCGTTAGCGTCAACCTGTCGCAGCCATTGATGAGCTCATAATTTTGCAAAGCGAAAATAAATATAGGGACACCGAATTTAATCGAGTTAGCGATTTGGTATTTCTTTGTATTGCTCGATGTTGATAGGGATTTTGGAATTTTAAAGGGGTTCTCGATCGACAGTTCTTAGTTTGATAGCTTATCTAAAGCAAACAGTGAGCCCCACATATTAGACTAGGCCACCAGCTCCATTGTTGGTATTGCCCCCACAAAACCACCTTCATTTCCAATTCAATATAGTTCCATTCTTTAACTGTTAACTGTTCTTCATGTTGCCTTTTTTTTTGCTGATAAAGCAATCTTGTGGTTAATATATATACGTATGTACATATATATAGTAGTAGTATGGCTCTGGGCATGTTTAGTAATAGCTTTTGGGGTCAGTAATTTGGTAATTGAAAATCACACTAAGTATATACACCGAACAAAATGGGTCACCATAATAATAATAATAATAAGACTTCTTCGTGGCGGCAAAATGAAAAAAAGAACAATAACAAAATACAAAAAAAAAGCGCTAGAACTGTTTATTGGAATGCCAGAGAATGACAAAGTGAAAGAGATATGATAAAGCGGAGCGGTAAAGACATAACAATCATAGAACCAGACACAACACTAAAAAACTTTGCTTAGAAATTGCTTCTTAACCAGTTTCAGACTGGAGCAGAACCGCCAACATTTTTTACTTAAACTTAAGATGGTTTAGCTACACATTTTTGCAGATATTTTGACGACTTTTCTTTATTATTGGGCAGGGAAATCATTATAACGAGTGGATATAATTTACGGCTCTGATCTAGAGATTTCTTTTGCCATTTTCATGGCTTTAAAAGAATTTCTTTAAGCAAAAAATTGATTAACTTTCAATGGATTTGATTGTGTCCAAGACTTAACACATAATTTGTGAGACTTTCTCTTGGAAATGGTTAAATAATCTGAGACCAATTTTCTGTTCATATTTTTATAGTTTCTTATGGCATTTTATAGGGTTTTCTTGATTTTTATTAATTAAGCGGGTTATTAAATAACAGAAAGCCTTTGGTTAATTTTTAGAAATAAGTATGAGTCGTTATAATAAATAACTCTCTTATTTTATTTCTAAAAAGGTATTTCAATTACATTTTCCCTACTATAAATATTTCCTTGACCATATTATGTATGTTAATATGATTTTCATATACAAAAATCCTCACGCTCTTTTAGCTATATGATTTGGAAAATTCATTAATTATGGATTGTAATTTCTCTGACACTTGAGGAAGAGCTTACTGGCTTGGCGCCTGTTTTTTCCCCCCTTTTTTGAATAATCAATCTCATTGACAACTTGAACGGTTTCCGCCTCCGTGGCGTTGATAGCCCAATGATAACTTCATCACCTCCAACATAATTCATTTCACTTTTCCGTTTTCACAGCCTTTTGCCTTTGCCAATGTAAATGATATTTTCGGCGTGTAAGCCGTGATAAATGATACGACGGCTTTCGGGGCAAGAGATGAGTGAGATGAGATGTATCTCCAAGCAGCCAGAGATGTTTACAAAAGTTATCTTTGAGTGGTGGTTGGGCGTGTGTGTTTGGCTGGGGCTTGGGAAAGTTGTGTGTGTTTTTACCGAAAAGCCCCTCCTTGCCTCCCATGGGATTATGCTGATGAGGAACCGATGCGGCTCGAACCGACTCCGGGTCACTCGAAAAGGTTAACGAAAAAAGTTTGGCCGGCAATCAAGAGTTGTGTTATTTTCTGTTTTGCCAAACTTTCCATGGGGTTATCCGAGATGTGGATCTGAATTGGCATTTAATAAACTGTCATTATTACTTGGCTGGCTGTCGTCTTGAAAAGGGATACAAAAAAAGAAAATATAAAGGGAGCAGCGAGCAGCCCAAAGAGTTTTTGACAGCGAAAACGAAAACATTTGCTTGCCAGACAGGAAAATTCTGTATGCAATTTGTCATTGATAGGCGACACTGAAATCCGATTCCCCCTAGCCCCCCCCACATACAGTATTGTTTATTTATTTCGTCTGAGACTGGGGCCCAACTTCTGGGGAAACAGCTGAGTTGGCCATAAAAGAAGGGACTCCCTTGAACTTCTCAATCTCAGCCCCCAAAATCAATTTCTGTATCCTCTCAGTTTTAACACTTCAGCGAACATTGGATCGTAAGCGAACCCGAAGGAATCTAAAACTAATTTAAATAAAAACCAATCTGGCATAATTCGGTGCCACTGCCACCGATGGGTAAGCGACAAACTTTCAACCGTAGAACGATTCTCGTTTTTATGGTGACCTTCCTCCCAGGCTTTCGCTTTCGCTGAACATGGAGGAGATTAGAGCAGGAGGTGGGTGTAGCCATGTAGCCATGTGGCTCTCGTGGATGGAGCCTGTCCCTGCATGCTGATGACTATCCGAAAAAAAGACCAAAAACAGCGAATCCTTAAGCCCCAACACCCATTCAACAGAGAGACTGGGAGACAAAAGCACAACACAGCACAGCACAACACACATAAAAATGTGTAGGCAAAGAGATAAGCAAACATTTTCTTTTCGCCTTTCCTTTATTTTCCTCTGGCACACAGACACGCCATGAAAAGCGAAAGTGGAAAAGTCTGCGAGTGTCTGGGAGGCCACGGCCTTTCGGTTTTAGGCCTCGGAATATGTCCAAGGCACAATAGAATCACTTGTATATAGGTCGCTAGTTATGGGGGCCCAAAAAAAAAACAAGACACAACCATGGCTGGACAATAAAAAATTACAATAAACAGCAATAGCCATAGAGCAGCGCACCAGGCCAGACCACAAAATTACAAATATAAAAATGGCAGAGAGAACTCGAGGAATTTATATTGCCCGCAAATAAATGGATAGTATGTGGAATACAGTGCGTATCAAAGGCAACAAGGCTCAAGAATTTTTCTAATAATAATTGCAATTAATTTCAAGCCCCCGGATAAAGTCAATAAAGTGACAGGGGGTAAGGTTTTATACAAATTGTATAAAGTTACAGATGTAATTACCTAATCAAAATTTATGTGGTTTTGTAAGTTATTTCTAGAAATGTTTGCCTTTACAAATATACTTCTTCTTTTTATTTAAAAAGAAAAACCATTTGAAATGTAAACTTTTCCTAGAATTATTTACTAATGAACCGCACTGTTCGGTTGTACCTTCTCCTTGTTGATCTAACTGCTACACTCTGTTCAACATCTATCTGCCTGTCTGTCGGTGGCTCCTCTCCTTCTTTCCGTCTGAAAATTAATTTGCGGCATTCTATGGTTACGCATTTCCATTTACTTGAATGGAAATTAATTAGCCACGCCGGGCTGTCGAATGATGCTGGATGCTGGCGGTTGGCCAGCTAATAACCTCAGACGTTTGCTGACTTGGTCACGAAATTAGATTCTCCTCGCTGCAAATGAATCTTAATATTTGTTAAAGGTTGCAAGGAGGAGGGGAGACGAACGAGAAATTGATGCCCATCGAGTTGGTATTAATGGAGCTTGGGGTTTCTGGTAAATTATACCCAAGTGTGTGGATTCATTTATAGCTTATTTAGTACTGCTTTTAAGCTTATAACTTAATAATCAGGGAAAGTGTAACAAGAAGAACGAATGCTAAATCACATTTCCTATCCTTGCAGTTTCACATTTAATATATCATAAATACTTATTATAATTCCCGTATCGCATATGTGTTATTCCCTGCTGGTTTTATCATTCAATTTAATTTGTATCTTCACACCCATGATATCTTTATCAAGAGTTCTCCTTCGGCATTGCTTTCAGTGCATCGACCCAACCCCTTTACGTATTTGCATACAACTCTTATCGGGTTGCGAGCAAAGCTCCGTACCGAATTGATAAACTGGTCGTTACTCCGCTGAACTCTATAAAACCTTTCGCCAATTTGCAGAAACCAAACACACACACACACACAGAACATATCCTTTCCCATATCCTCACGCCCCCTCATATACATATGTATGTATATGTAGTCAGGCCCGAAAAATGTGGCTGGCGTTTGGGATCGCCTCGTTTTATGGGCTGATAAAAAGACTTGGCAGCAATCAAAAACCGCAAACATGTTAACCGTTAATGCCCCCAGACACCTCTAAGGGCTCCTGCCCGAGTCCTGAGTCCCTTTTCCCGGGCCTGTCCTGGCCATAAATGCGCCAAATATAAATTATATTTAAACAATATAAAGAAGGAAGCAACACCAGAAGAGCACCATCCGGTTACAGGACGAGGTCTGGCTCCTTCGCCCACTCTGAGATCTCAATAATTCAAAACAATTTCGTTTTATTGCCGAAAACTTTTTATTCGGGCGGCTTTTCATTGTTAGCCTCGCATGTGGCGGCCACAGGGGTGGGTGGGTTGGTTGGTGAGGGGTGAGTGGTAAGTGGTAAGTGGGTGTCGGCTGGCTAAAAGGGGTGTCGGGATTTGTATCCTCCGAGCACAGTTTAACCTCAACAAAAGCATATTGACCCTCGGCACATGGTCAACCCTTTTTAACTGTTGCGAGGGTCGCGTGAAAAGCCAACACATAAAACGAGAGTAGCGGAATTGAAGGTGTGCACAGTGAGAAAAATATAATTCGTTTAAAGTTCCCAAGAGAAAATTTATTAAGATATAAGTTAAAAGTCAGCTTCTTATTTTATTTTTTTTTTCTCATGGATTTTTATATTATTATATTTATAGTTCGAATTCTGTTAATATTTTTCATTCAAAAAAATATATAGTATACTTTTATTTCTCTAAAAACTAATCTATGAAAATTGGAAGATCGTGACTTAAGAAGTTAAGTCTTCTCCCTAAGTTTAATACTTAATTTTGCTTTCTAATAATCCAGTTTTGTTTTTTAACAAAAATAAATGTAAGAATTTACAATAATGTTCATACAGACTCATTAACGGTATAAACATTTCTGAAGCTTTCCTAATTTTTCGTTCGGTGTAAATCAAAATGATTGTAGGGGGAATCCCTGCTAACTTACCGTTATTCGGGCCGCTGCGGGTCTGATGACGATGAAGATGAACGGGTTCGTAATCCTTTTAGCGCCGGTTTAATGAGAAATTCCTTCACAACAACTGAACACACACCGTACACACAAACACAGGCACCGGTACACCAGTAGCAGCAGGCGGAAGGACTCTTTCCAAAACACAATTCTCCAATTTAATTATCCCAAAAATTCAGGAGGGGGAGAGCGAGTGTGTGTGCAAAAAATATCTTTTGGCGCCCGATCAGAAATGTGCACAAATTACCGCAATGGTCCAGCTTAATTACCGCTAATTGCAGTTCAGCTTTTATTACAGTTAGTGTGCTTTGCAATTTCGTATTTTAATTCAATCAAAAGTCGTACAGATTCAATTGACACCGGTGTCGGTACACTTTGCCATTTAATTAATGGTCGCTGTTGCTGTTAGATAGCGTGATAAAGCCAAGCACAAAGACGTAAAACTCGGATTTTTGGACTCGATTTCTTGAATCTCGGAGCAGCGGCCAAACGTGACGACACAACCGCCTGGGTAGAAATTTATTATGAACTAAACTGAATTTGAACTTGCGCGCGAGTTTCGATTTGGGGCCCACAAGGTCCACAATCCACAATTGCAGTCCACAAAGAGGCAAAGTTAAAGTCCACATTCACTGTAAAAGTGCATTAGCGCTGTTATTCAGTGTTGATACCTATTACTATTTAATAATAATGTATGGAATATTTTAGTTTTTTGCATTCAGAAGACTATTAAATTACAAAATTATTAAAAGACAAATTAGTACAAAAACTCTAGAAATATTTTAGAGTCCATGTACTAAATGTATACAATTAAACACAAATAATTTGAACTATAAAATAGTATCTTTAAAATAAATAAAAAAATGCTGGTATATGAAGATAATAATTTTTAACCAGATCCACTACGTTCGAAAAATAATAATGTTTATTTTATAAATATGTAGTAATTTATTAATTTTGTATTTATTATTATTATTATTTGACTTAGTTTAGTTAATTTTAAAACCTAGCAAGATCTAGCTACTGAAATGCTAAAGTAGCAGCACTGTTTACGACGGTGTTAGCCACAGTTAACGGTCTGTTAGATAACAGCACACTGCGCTCTCTTTCGTTGCCATTTGTTATTGCTCGTGAGGGCACAGTGTGGTCGAATAAGTGTAAGAGGGAGTTTTTGTTATTGTCTATGGATTACTAGTAAAGTTAATCATAGGACTGCTGAATTGGCTAGCCACAACTCGATATAGTAATTAAAGAACCAATTTTGTTTTATAGCTTTGGCCTCTGTTTACCCACTGTGCGCTCTCCCAGAGTGCTCTGTTGTTTCTCGCAAAGCGGCATGGGAGAGGTGAAGGCATAGTAAGAGAGAAATGGCATAATAAGTGGAAGGCATGTGAATGAAATGCATGGGCGGCGTTAAGGACAGAAAATAAAAGAAAACATTTGTAAAATTTAATGATAACAAAAATGTTGGGAGTAACTTATCAGAAATATTTTTATTGTTACAGTAAAAAAGGAAAAGGTAAGAAATAGTATATACTTTCCTAAAAAACTATGTAATATTTTAAGGTGATATATTTTTTTAAGCCTTGATCTTTATCTGCTAAATCTTTTTACTTTCAAATTATCCAATACCAGTTTGAGATAATCATGTGTTTCTCGTAATCTTTTCCAGAACAAAAGATAATACCATTTCTCTTTTAAACTCATTATCACTTTAGGAGCATGGGAAACCGTAGATGGGATTATTCCAAATCTTATCTAAAAGAAATACCCACATATGTATGTCCAGAACCTTCTATGTATATATTCGCCTCTGTGAAAATCTCTGCCTCAAACTGAAGCTGGCGGCGCCTCGTGTTAATGAAAACCTATTTGGTTAAGCCTTTCGCAGACCCTTTTGAGAAACCTACAAAATTTAACATGCCCATTAATGAATTCGCCGCCATAAACCTTAAACAGTAGCTACAAATTATTTAAATGAACTCGGGCCGAAAAGTGGCGACTGATGGAAAATCGGTTCAGAATTGAATGTAATTAAAACCCTGGCGTGAAACAAAGGACAGCCTTCTACAGCTGTAAATGTTGTTGCAGGCCAAAAAGGATATGACAATAGCAACCAGCCAAAAAAACAACAAATGCCAACCAATGCACTGGCAAAAATTCGATGTTCATTTATATATGAAATAAATTCAACAGGAGTACTTTAATATTGTATATAAATAACATAATTCAACAATAAACCATTCATTCACTTTAAATACTTAATTCTTAAATAGAAACCAATACTACTAGTATTATACGACTCTTCTTTCTATATTTTGTTTATAATATATAAATATTTCTTTCCGTGTAAAGGACTTTATAGCGTTGTCAAGACAACCACATCGCCATCGACACCGACAATGGCCAAAGCAATTGACAACTTTTCCAGCAGCAGGCAGGTAAGCAAGGAAAAGCAGCCAAAACAAAACGGAAAACGCTGGAAAAACCCAATATTTCGGCATAAAGAAATATATTCGTTGAAGGGAGGAAACAGGAACGACGCCGCGGCACCTGCACAAGGAGCGGAAAATTGCAAGACAAGTGCTGTGCGGATTTTCGCGGAAAACCAGGAAGTGGGCAGGGAGAAAAAAAGGAAAAAGAGCAGAGAACGAACTGAATAGCTCGAGAGGAGTCGCAGCTGGAGAGCTATTTTGAATCTGAATCCCGGGCAGCTGGCCATGAACTTCTACGACGAGGAGATCACAATCAACGGACCCGACACCAAGCACCTCAGCAGCGTCCAAATGGAGCCGCGAAATGGTGTCCCAGGGGGCGGCAGAGGTGGCAGCGATGGAGGAGGTGCCGCTGGTGGCTCGCAAAGAGCAGCCGCGGGCAGGCATCGTCGAATGGTGAGTGCTTTCATACAAAGTTGAGTCACAGAGATACAGAAAAGGGGGAGTGACCACAAGATATTTCCATGCCTCTGAATAAAATTAACATTTAAAGTAAAGGGAAAATAATTTCACTTAAAATATAACTTTCCTTAATAAACCTTACTAAAAACCCTAATTTTTCCATTTCTACATTCAGCAATTTCAGGGCAACTCCACGGATGACGATGGCCTCCTGCAGGACATCATTGATCACGATGACGAGGCGGAGGACAGCGACGATGATGACGATAGTGAGATGCAATTGCCACAAGGTATGACCATGGGCGTGGGCATGACGGGTCTGGTGCCGGGACCACGAGCCCAAAAGCGACCGGACAGCACTCGCAACTCCAAGCAATCGCAGGATGATCCCATGAGTTCGGGCAGTGAGGAGGCAGCCGGTGGTGGAATGGGCTCTGGCGGCGCAAGGGGAGGACCAGGAGCAGGAGCAACCCGATTGCCTCACCAAAAGTTAACCCTTCCGATGAGAAGCAGCGCTGGCAGATCCGAGCGGCAGGAGGAGCAACCCTTCAGCATCAGTCCCGACAAATGGGAGGATATAGCACTGCCCGGGGAACTCAAGGACCTGTTTCCCTATATCCTGAAGTACACACCGCAAACGATCGATACGCCGTTCCACCTGCAACCCTTTATCCCCGAATTCGTGCCTGCCGTGGGCGATGTGGATGCCCTTTTAAAGGTCCAAGCTCCGCCGCTCTTGCAGCCGCAGCGTCAAAGGGAACTCGACGAGCACCTGGAGAGATTGGGCTTGTGGCTACTGGACGAGCCCTCGGGAACGCAGTCGGAGCCATCTCTCCTTAACATGAAACTGCGATCGGTGCTAAGTGGCAGTATGGGACGTAATCCCCGACACGCCTCCTCCGCATCTCTAATTCCGACGGCCCGATCGGCCAAGGATATCGATAAATGGATCTCAGAGGTGGAACAGGTGCACATGACTCAATCGATGTACGATGCCCAGCCCCGAAAGGATATCGATGCCCTGCTGGAGGATTGGCCCAGATCCTTTGGAGATGAGGAGACAAAGACTGCCTTGGATCAGGCGTACAGATCCTGCCTGCAGCAGAACCTATCCTTGACGGACTATGTGCGAGTGCTGTGCGAGAGATTCGGGGTGGAGGGACCGCTGGAGTCGCAGGCTGACTATATCCACAATGTCCAGACACTTTTTGCTCTGTACTTGGCCGCCAGTCAGGCGTGGGAGTGAGAGCTTTTTATACATATATATAATTTATTTTAAAATGCTAAATATGGCGAAAACATGTCAGGTTTATACGAATATTTATTCTTTTAAATTACAAAAATATAAACATAAAATTCTTAATAGATTGCTGTTGGAAATGCCTTATTATTTCGCTCAGTGGATGGTTATATCTGAGCCCACTAATAACGCTAATGGCTTCGATTAAGTGACAGCCAGACGGCGTTTGTTTGCTTCCTTCCTTCTCTCTCTCTCTGCTTCGATGAGGATGCCTTGGTCGCCTTTGCTCCTTTTCCCTTATTTTCCAGGACCACGGCACTAAATCGCTCGGAAAACGGAAAACGGTCAACCTGGAAAACCCATAACCTTGTTTGATTTGGCGTCGTTTGGGGGGAAGATGAGGAAATGGGGAGGCATACTTAAGGTGAGTGCAGATGGAAAAAGTACCTCTGCAGGCAGGACAAAAATCCTTGTTATTGAGCAAAATGAGTGGGCAATCAAACACTTGCCGGCATCACACATTTGTAAATGTCATAATCGTTAACTAGGGCTGTTGATTTTGTCAAACTTTGGTCAAGATGCCTGTTGGAACACTTTATTTATACTTAGAGAAAATAATATTGTATAATTAAGTACAAAATAATACTACAGTTTCGTATAAACCATAGATAAATAATTATAAATGACACTCTACCATATTATAGAAATATTTCTCTTTCTTTTCTTGTGGATTTTTTACAAGAAACTATTATATTATCTCTGGCTTTTTCCCTTTTTGCTGTTCTTTATGACCAATAAATATACACTCATAAATACTTTCAGTTTCCACCCCAATTTAACCGAGAACTGTGCAAAATCCTTAAACCATAATTCAGACATTCATATTTCAAGTAGTGTGTCTCTGTATCTTTTATAATCTGCCGCTGGCAACGAAAATTAAATTTATTTCACCATATTCTCTCCGACATCTCAGCTTTTTTTTCGCTTTACTTGCCCCAGGACAGTCGCGAATGAAATGAAAACCATCTCGAGGGCAGCAGACAAATAAGTTGAATGTATTTCGAGTTTAAATTAAAGAAATTATTTTACTTGGGCACGGGAAAACCAAAGAATTATAAGTATATGAACAAAAGAAGCTAAAAATAGTAAGAAATCTGAAATGATTTTAAGGATTTTCCAGTTTAAAAGTCCACGGCTTAACCGAAGATAATGAAGTGATTGAAAATCCCGCTTAAACCAGCAAACCAATCATGCACTTCATCAAGCAAACATACAACAGTCGCAGAAGCAACAGACCTGTTCGGAGATGGACCAAACTGGCGGCGAAGCCTAATTAGGCCTGGTTAAGACAACACATTGAGTGGGCCGAGAGAGTCCAAGTCGAAAGGGGCGTAGTAGGGGCGAAAGGTCCGAATCTGGCGGCAACGGCCTTAATTATGCGTAAGCCGTAAAGAGCCCATTAATGTCATTTTCGGTGCATTCGACATCGGACTCTCTGGTCACAGGACACTGCAGGCCAGGACTACGGGAGGGCGTGATTGGACGCGTGTTTGATAATCCGACAATTTCGAGCGCCACACATCCTGCGAATTCTGTTTGTGAAGGGGAGATAGGTGGGAGTACCATATTGATGGGTTAATGAATTATGAACTTGATATTTAGCAAGTCCTTACTTATTTTTGAGTAAGAATTTGTTATTTATGTTTTTTAAGAAATACAAAATATATTTAGATTTCCAAGCAAGTAAATTACATATTTAGGCGCACCAGATGGCGCTTTCCACAGCGCCCCTACCATATTTTTCTAGTACTACAACTTGTACATTTTTCAAGGCATTATAAGATATAATCCATGAAAAAAATATTGGGCACTCTGTACAGTCCGTTTAAGAGCTGCCAAGGAAGATCTTTTAAGTTATTAAATCTGCTGAAAGTCTTTACCAACTGTAGGTATCTTTAACGTTATCCTCTTGAGATGAATAATACAAAAAACTGTTTTTATTTTGTTATGTCAAAGTCAATTAATGTCAGTATTTTATTTTAGAATAAATACGGCCCGCTTAAGATTTAAAAATTCAAGTTAACGGATCTAAATCTTTTTTTTGTTAATATTTATTTACAAACTATATTTAAAAATCATCAATTATGTAAAAATCACAATAATTATATGGTTACAATTTAAGAAAATTACAAGCGAGCATCCTATCTGTTAAGTTAATACAACAAATATTCTTAATCTCCTGTGTTTACCCAGATATATGTAAGTATCTTTCGTAGGGGCACACACTTCGTTCATATCCGAAATCTTCTTTGTTCTAAAAATGTTATCAATGTGTGCATATGTGCGCAATTACGAGAAGATATACACATTCTGTATCTGTATCTGTATCTTCTACTAAGCGTGCCGTACATGTGCTCCTCACTGCCTCAAAAGAACTCGGAAGATTCATTCGTGTTTATTTCTCTCACTGAAAGGTTCAGCATCCCGTCCCGGCTCCCTTAATTAATTAATTCATTACATTATTTTGATTTCGAATAAACAGTGGATACGTTAATTCAGGCGCACCGAAGATATGATAACTAAATTCTGTTGGATTTTGTGTACAATATTAATAGCTGGGCAACATGTCTCGACGGTGGCAGCGGCTGGTACGTATATGTATATATTTTGATGAAAAATGTTGTGTGCCTAAGGGATTACTTATAGATCTATTTCGTATCTGCTTATTCTTTTTGTGAAAATATCCTCTGAAAGTGATTTCTGCAAAAACTAACAACGATTGGAGTATTAAAAGCAAAGTAATATGCGATCATCTCCATATATTTGTAGCACTTATAAATTATCTGAAAACCTTGTCGCGCAAGGCTGACTATTATCTATTTATTTTCTAAAGAAAATCAAGGCTACAAGTAGTGCTCTGTTGTTTTAACATATTAATATCGACCTTGGGAAAGTTAATAAATTGGAGTTAAATAAAATTATTCTTATAGAGACGTAGGGCTTTCTTAAAAACTTTATTAAATTTTGTCTTATTGATCACTAAAGGCATTAGAACCGGAATTTGTTTTATATATACATCTTTTATATTTCATATATATTTATATTTCCGTTTTTCTAGGGGACATTTCGGAATATATTAGAAAATGCTGCATAAGTGGTCTTCGCAATGCCCGTACTACGGCCTCCTGTGCCAGCATGGATATGGCTCCGACAATAATCCCCCAACTCTGGCTGGGACTGTGTCACTCCACCTTCGAGGTGTGCTGCTCCCGGGAATTGGATCATCAGAATTGTGAGCTTGGCCGTTTGGCCGCCTTGGACGGCACTCGTTGTGATGGCGGAGAGAATGTTACATCGCATAATGCCTATGCCACATGCTGCCGATCCTGTCAAATCGGATTGGCCGTAAAGGCCAGTAAAGTGAACTGCAAGGATCCATTATTTTCATTTATTTCTGCCATCGAATCATACCGGGCCTGTTGTTACGAAGATGGTTCTCCCTCGTCGCCATCAGAATCCAGTTCAATAAAAAGTAATGACACTGCCCCTGTTGGCCTAGATGACAGTGAAAATAAGATAATCCCTGAATCGGAGACGGAGTCCGAATTGGAATCGGATCCCGAGGAGGGTACAATTGTCTTAAATGATGACGGTAAGTGGTAACTATAATTAACTTAATAAATCTATGAAATTTACCTAAAAATACACCAATTCCAGATGATGACATTTGTGGCAAAATTCCCAATCTCTGTGAGCACATCTGCGAGAATACATTTGATGCCTATCAGTGCAAGTGCCATCCGGGCTATAAGTTGGATGCAAACAATGTCACCTGTTCAACTTTGACACCTGCGGAGGTCAACAGCAAGGTATGTCCCAGCGGCTACGATCTGGACGAGAACGAAAGGAAATGCATTGACATCGATGAGTGCAAGGAGCTGGCTCACGATTGTAAATTATCTCAATATTGTCATAATACAATCGGAGGATATCACTGTTTAAATGTGAAGGATAAGGAATGTCCAGCGGGATATCATTCTGATGGGGAGTCGGGTGATTGTAAAGGTAAGTAATTAGGCTACAAAATATTTAAATTTCTTAATAGATACTTTTAAAATAACTTTAGTTCTAAGTAAACTATAAAACTATAATATTAAGTGAATATTTACTCAGCTTCTAGGGGTAGTTTTAGGCAAAAAGAGTATGGAGTAACCTTAGACGGAATATTATTAGAAGTAAATTTGATTTTCCTCCTCATTTCAAACCAAGTTATATCCTATAATTTCTTATCAACTATCTCATTTTCAGTTTCTTCCTCAACTCACTCTTCTGAAACTAAAAAGCAACCATCGTGTGACGATGGATTTACGTTAAAGGAAGGCAGCTGTACGGATGTAGACGAGTGTGCCAGCAATGCAACCAATAACTGTCATAGCATTCCGCATCAGGAGTGCAGGAACACCCTGGGCAGCTATAGCTGCCACTGCAAGGTGGGCTTCAATTTGGATGCCACCTCCAATGAGTGTGTGGGTAAGTGCCTCTTAACTTAGTTTCGTGGATTTTGTTACTAAATTGTACATCTTATATGTAGACATTAATGAATGCTCGATTAACAACCACAACTGCCTGCCAACGCAGAGGTGTGACAACACGATTGGATCATATATATGCACGGTATTTCTTTGATTCAATTATACCAAATTGTTCATATTTCTTTTATTCAGGAATGTTTACCTATACCTATATAATAGCGCCTCCAAAGTTGCGGCACTGGCTATACGCTGAACGCGGAGACTGCGAACTGTGAAGGTGAGATATTTACAATCAAATAATTATATATCTTTGTATATAATATATAGGTGTACTTTATAGATGCTATTATTTACCTTTATTGCCTTGTTTCATTCAAGATGACGACGAGTGTGCTCTGAATACGCACAATTGTCCTTTTAACTATGACTGCTACAACACCAAAGGATCGTTTCGGTGTTACAGGAAAACCACAACGACACGTTATACCACTACAACAACCACGACGACTACTAGTACGACTACAGTGAAGCCTTTCTCTTGGGAATCAAGGCAACCGGATTTAAGCTACGGTAGATCGCAATTGGATTGCTCTCCGGGATTTTACCGGAACAACAATGGAGCATGTGTCGGTAAATATTGGCTATTTTCTTGACTATATTTTATAATAATACAATGTATTGTATGGCTCTCTTTCAGACATAAATGAGTGCTTGAGAAGCAATCCCTGTGGCAGTCACCAGCGTTGCATCAATACAAACGGACACTATCGCTGCGAAAGCCTGCATCAGTGTGCCCCAGGATACAAATCCACAGCGGAGGGAACATCCTGCATTGGTAAATAAAGGAAACTTCATAGTTTTTAAACGCCCTAATAATAAGAGCACCCCCCCTAAATAGATATCGATGAGTGCGCCACTGGCGAGCACAATTGCGGCGAAAGGCAAATCTGTCGGAATCGGAACGGCGGCTATGTTTGTGCCTGTCCGTCGGGCCATGAACTCAAGCGTCTTTCGTCTGGCAGCAACACCTGTGTGGACATCGACGAGTGTGCCCTGGACCAGCGTGTATGTCCTTCGAACTCCGAATGCTTCAATTCCATTGGATCCTTTTATTGCGAATGCAAAAAGGGCTTCCAAAAGAGACCGGATGACGATGAGAATACGCAATGCTTCGATATCGATGAGTGTCATGTGCTTCCGGGTCTGTGCCAGCAAAAGTGCGTTAACTTCTGGGGCGGCTATAGGTGTACCTGTAATTCTGGATACCTTTTGGGCCAGGATAATCGCACCTGCAATGATATAAACGAGTGTGAAGTGCACAAGGACTACAAGCTTTGTATGGGGTAATGTTTTGATAATGTTTAAAGTGTTGCCAAGATATTTAATTAATTTAGTTAATATAAATTCAAGGACCTGCATCAATACTCAAGGATCCTATCAGTGCTCGTGTCCGCGCGGATATACTTTATCGGCAGATGGTAGCACCTGCCGCGATATTGATGAGTGTAACACAGATCATGTCTGCACCGGTCGGGTGAGTGTTTTATTTATTTGTTTAGTTTATTATTATTTATTTAATGAATTATTTTTAATTTGTATATTTTCCACATAGAATGACATTTGCACCAACACACGAGGCAGCTATAAATGTACAACAATGAACTGTCCCCAAGGATACTCTATTGACCGGGAGCAAAAGAAGTAACTAAATTTATTAAATAATTAAGAAAAGCCTCATTGAGTTTTTTTTTCATTTACAGTCGGTGCCGACAGAATAGTAACTTTTGCGAAGGAGATGACTGTTACACAAAGCCTTCGGCCTACACATACAATTTCATAACTTTCGTCTCCAAGCTGATGATCCCACCCGAAGGTCGGCCCATCTTTACGCTCAGGGGCCCACTGTGGTACGATAATATCGATTTTGATCTTAAAATTGTTCGTATCCAAACCACAAACAATGTACAGAAGGCAACTGATGCGAGCTTTGAGTAAGTATTAGTAATAAATTATAAACAAACCCTTCAACTAATATCCAAAACATTTACAGCACCATAAAGAACAACAATCAGGTAAATCTTCTATTGAAGCAATCTCTGGAGGGGCCGCAGGACATTGAGGTGGAACTGAGTATGACAGTGTTCACCAACGGCATGCCGCGTGGAAAGAGTGTTGCCAAACTATTTTTATTCGTTTCGCAGCACACATTCTAGTACCTGAGAGATAAAACATTTTTGTACATCATCTTAAGAACATTAATAAATACCGAGATCCCGTTGCAAAGGTGATATTTTTATTTTATTTTAAATTTAAATAAAGAACAGGCGCTCATAAATGCATGAGCCAGTATCGAACGAACAGCAAGAACCCCTTAAAAACTCCAACTGCCTACGCCACTGAACACGTGCTGTAAAAAACCGCTAGGGGTTACCGAAAAAATTAAACTTTTCTCGAAAAGTATGGCTGCGCCAAATGTATTTATAATATGCAAAACATAATTTAATGTTAAATATAATAGAAGAAATTTGAAACAAGACTTGTGTTGCGCAAAATAAGGCGATATTATCGCTATAATTGTTAAGCTATCGATGGTGCAAGCTGAATACGAACTATCGATACAATCGATAAGCACATCGATGGTCTTCCAGCTCTATTTTGTTTATTTGAGTTTGTTTGCTTAATATAAACGGACAATATGGATTGCAGCTACTGCGAGTCGGCTGTGGATGATGACAACTACCTGGAATGCCTGGAGTGCCACCGCATGGTCCACATCAAGTGCCTGTCACATGCGAGCACGCCGGGCGACCTACTGGGCGATGTCTTTTTCGACTTCACGTGTGTGAAATGTGTGGAGGAGCAGCTGCAGGGCGGGCCCGTGCCCCCGTCCCCTTCCGTGATCAAGGAGCGATACGTGCGCCAAAAGATTCCTTGGCTGCTGGTACTCACGCTGGCACTGTACAATCTGTCCATCAAGCAGAAGGGATTGGGCCATCATGGTTTCTTCCACTGGCGCATGCACATCATCAGTTTTGTGGACAAGAACTGGAACTACATCTTCGGATCGCACGTGTGAGTGGCAAGGAAGGCATTGCTATGCTTATGTTTGTATTAATGTACATCCATATATAAAACCCTTTCAGTCGCCGTCGCAAACAGTGGTTTGGCTCCGTTTCCGGCGCTCTCTCGCACAACAGCCCCGAGTACTTTCAGTCTGGGTTGGACGTGTTCCAGGAAAACGGCTGGTGGAAGCTAGCCAAGCCCTTTCAAACGCCCCGAAGCGTGCTCAGGGAGTGTAAGTTCGGACTAGAGTTAACTACTTCCTTAAGCTTAATATTTAATTCTTTAACAGATGAAAAGAAGCAACTGCAGCGTCTGCAACTGCGCAATGAGAGACGCCTGCCCGCCGTGGATGAGAACAGCTGCAGCAGCGAGATCTCTGTAACCGACCACACGGAAGATAAAACCAAGATAATAAAGGTAGAGCCAGAAGTGAACGCGCTCGGCGAAGGCTGTGCCCGCACCATGTAAGATTCGTTGGCCCATAACAAATCAAAAATACACATTCATTCCAATCACATTCGCAGTGCCTATATGGGTCGCCAGCCAAAGGCGCCAAAGCCGCCAGCTTCGCCAGTAGACCAAAAACCGATTTCTGTTCCCACTGCCCAAACAGTTCCTCGGGAAGACGCACCAAATCGGGGGGAGGAGGAGGAAGAGGAGGATCATCAGCATCATCAGCCCCTGAGCAGTGTTCAAGCCAGTCTGATGGACTTCCTGGCCGAGAGTTTGGGTGGCGACGATCTGAGCATGTTCAACAATCTGAACGGCATAATGCCACCTCCCTTAATTGGAGCTGGCAAGTCGGAGTTCTTTATGACCGAAGCCCTGCTGGAACGTCCACCGAGTACCGGAGGCCTGTTCGACATGGACACCAACTTCGGCTTGCCCAGCCTGACGGAGGAAGTCGTCAGGGGAGGCAAAGAAATCAAGGATGAGGCGAGGAAGAGTCCAACAGAGGAGAGCAGCACAGAGAGCGAAGACGAGACCAAGGCAGTAGAACAGATGGAGGACGAGGAGCAGGACTACAAGCCACGCATAGTGCAAGTGACAAACTTTCAGGCGCAGGAGCAAAGTGTCACCATTAAGGACGAACCCCTCGAAGAGGAAATGGAGGGTGACGACGGGGACCCTGGGCAGGTCAAAGCCCAACACCTGCCAATGGAGCCTTGCAAGCCCAGTGGCTTCAAACAGCAGCCACGCAGAAACTGGCCCTGGCTGCAGGAAGCCCAGGATTCCGATGACCTGGCCACGCCCAGCTGTAATCTCGAATTGATGAGTGTCTACGAGGAGCAGAAGCTGTATCAGCGGCTCCACAGGATATTCTCGTTGGAGCACAAATGCCAGATAACAATTCCCGCCTACGTGCGGCGGCTATATCGAAAGCTCTGCCTGCGCAAGTGGAAGAGGGAGCACAACCGTCCCATATTCAATTTGGACGATCACATCGATCCGCTGGCCAGGACCAAGCTGAAGCTGCAGGGCCAACAGCAGGCGCAGATACTGGACAGGTACCAGCTATTGGCACACTCGGGCCAGGATGCTAGGAGCTCCTTTCACGCCCGCCTCGCTGGATGCACGCAGTACGAGCTGTTCGAGTCGCCCTACTCCCAACGGGTTCTTCATCCGTTCATCTTCCGCAGCGAGGCAATGGCGCCGCCCTGGCTGAAGCTCATGTGCGAGCTGCAGCATCGTGTGAATGGCACGCATCCCACGAGATCCACCATTGACTTTTGCTTCGTGCGGCCGCAGCATATACCAGCGGTGAATGCTCTGCTGCAGGGCTCCTTTTGGCCAAACATAGATGGTAACTAAGCATTCTTCGATCTACTATTGTTACCGATTGATATATCTCGATTATTTCAGTGAGCGAGTGCCTTAGCTATCCGGACTACAGCGTGGTGGCATTGTATAGAAAACTGGTGATTGGCTGCGGCTTCCTGGTGCCGGATGTGGGCTATAACGAGGCGTACATATCGTTTATGGCCGTGCGTCCGAATTGGCAGCGCAGCGGCATCGCCAGCTTCATGCTCTACCACCTGATTCAGACGTGCATGTCCAAGGACATAACGCTGCACGTCTCCGCCAACAGTTCCGCTGTGATGCTGTACCAGAAGTTCGGCTTCAAGATGGAGGAAATCATCCTCGACTTCTACGACAAGTATCTGCCCTTGGACTCGAAGCAGAGCAGGAATGCCTTTTTCCTGCGATTGCAGAGATGATGAAGGAATAATCTACAAGAGATCCTTTCCCTTTAAGATAATACAGTCGCTTCCCAAAAACAAATTTATCATGGATCCTTTATTAGTTTGAGTTTTTCCGCTTAGTTTCCTAAAAGTAATTACGTTCCTGTTGCAGACCCAACTCAGGCGAATATTTTCTCCTCGCGCCGCTTCTTGGTCACCACTGTGCCCGGCTTGTGCTGCGCCTCCGGGTGATTCGTTAGCTCCGGCGGACACACCGAAACCGGACTGGCCGTCACGCATTGCTTCAAATCGTAGAACAGGGCACTGTCGTCCTTGGTGACAAAGGAAATGGCGCAACCCGTCTTGCCAGCACGACCCGTACGACCGATACGATGCGTATAGTCCTCGATGGTCTTGGCCATGTCGTAGTTGATGACCAGCGAGACGTCCTTGATATCGATACCACGGCCAGCCACATCGGTGGCCACCAATATGTCCTTGGCTCCCGATTTGAGGGCGGCGAGGGCGTACTCTCGTTGCTCCTGGCCCTTGCCGCCGTGCAACGTGCAGGAGTTGTAGCCGAGCTTCTCCAGACCCTTGGCCAGCACATCGGCGCCCTTCTTTTGGTTCACGAAGATAATGATCGGCGGGTCGATCTTGCGCGAGAGGATCTCCATCAGCTTCTTGCGCTTGTCGTTCTCGCCCATCATGTACACGATCTGTTCCGTGCGCTCCGTCGGCTTGCCCACCGAACCGATGTAGACCGTCGAGGGTCGCCGAAGATAGGAGCGAGCGAGTCGCTCCACCGCCGGCGGCATCGTGGCCGTGAACATCACCGTTTGGCGGTACTTCTTCTTCGTGTAGAAGTTCTCCATCAGCTTGCTCTCGTCCTCGGCCTCCTCGGTGTCCGGCTTAAGGTTCGTTACCGGCATATACTCGAGGATCTTCTGGACGTCGGGCTCGAAGCCCATGTCTATCATGCGATCGGCTTCGTCCAGCACGATGTACGTACACTGGTTGAGCACCAGATAGCGATTCTCCAGCACATCGATGAGACGACCCGGGGTGGCGATGACGATTTCACAGCCCAGACGCAGGCGGAAGCCCTGCTCCTCGCGGGACAGACCGCCCACAACGACCACCGTGCGTATGCCCAGCGGCTGGCCGAATTTCGTTGTCTCCTCCTCAATCTGCTGGGCCAACTCACGCGTGGGCGCCATAATAATGGCATACGGCCCCTGGTCCACATCCTCCAGCCGCTCGATCTTGGGCAGCGACTGAATCCACGACAGCAGGGGGATGAGGAAGGCCAGCGTCTTGCCGGAACCGGTTTCGGCCACGCCAATGATGTCCCTGTTCTGTAGACCGATGGGAATGGCTTGGCGTTGAATGGGCGTCGGCTCCTTGTAGCCGACCTTGTCGATGATGTCGATGATCTCCTTGGGGAACCCGGATTCGTTCCAGCTGCGTATGGGATTGGGAATCCTGCCACCCTTGATGGTAATGTTGTAGTCCTCGCGGAAGATGCGCCAATCACGTTCGGTCATCTCGTCGTTGTCCTTCTCCGACCAGTGGCGATCGTCCCACTTCTGCTTATCCTCCTTTCGCTTCATCTTCTTCAGGCGCACCTTTTCCTGCTCCTTCTCCGCTTCGGTGCGCCGCTTCTCGAGCAAATCGCCATAGAACTTGCTCTGTGTGCGCTTCTGTTCCTTGATGTCGATGCCGGCCACGTTGCCGCGCCCAAAGAACTGGACGTGGTGACGCTCCTTGTACAGATTGTTGTAATCTATGGATGTGTCCTCGCCGGCATCCCAGTCGAACACGAACTTGCGATCATTGAGGCGGCGCACTCGTCGCTTCTTCTTGATAATGCCCAGATATCGTTCCCGAATCGCTTCCAGCTCCTTTTCTTTGTCTTTGTGGGTTAGGTCCTCTGCCCGCTTGTCATCTCCGCCGCCTCCTCGCTCTCCTCGGTCTCCCCCTCGATCGCCACGCTCTCCTCTGTCGCCGCCACGACCACCGCCGCCGCCGCCGCCGCCTCCTCGCTCCCGACGATCTGGTTTTGGTGGCGGCGCCATTATGGCCGGCGGCGGTGCCCCCGAGGCCATGGCCGTGCCCATGGAGATGCTGACCTTGCTGGCAGCGGCCATTTGTTCCCGCGCAGCCTCGTGGGCGGCTCTTACTCGTTCCACCTCCTCCTGACGACGCTTAAGCGCTTCTACGGCGCGCTGCTCTTTGGTGAGAAAGACGGGTTTGCTTCTGGCCTCCTCCTCGCGCTTCTTCTTATCCAGCAGCTCTTCCAGGGAGAGGGGCTCCTTCTTGAGCTGGTTGTCCTTATCTTCGTTCTTGGGATCATCAACAATCAACGGCTTGGGCGGAGCGCCGTCTCCCCCTTCCAATTTGGGTTTCTTTTCGGCATTGCCTCTCTCCCTGGAACGCTCGCGGACATTATCCCGGGGCCGTTGGCGTTCGGGTGTCCGCCGTCTGCCGCGATCTTCCCTGGAAAAAGTGTAAATCACATTATATTTATTCATATTTCACCATATTGTAAACAAGTTGAAAACTTACCGGGAACGCGACCGTCGCTGGCGTCTGTCCTTCTCCCTATCATACGGCCTGTCCTGACGTTCCCTGCCGCGTTCTCTGTCCCGCTCCCGGTCCCGGGGATTCCCCAATGCCGGACGATCGTCCCGGTAACGTTCTCGCGACCGCGATCGACGTTTTTTATCGTTAACCATAGCTTTTTCCGAAATTAATTCAAGATAAACTATTTGTGAAAACAGCTGAGAGTTAGTGAGCTCGCGGGGTTGTTCGTTTATAATACTACCAACTTGCTCGAAAAAGTGCGGATTTTCACCTCGACGGCAACTGGTACCACTTTAATGAACCAGAATCAATTTGCAAGCAGTGGGCAAAGCTGTGTAAATAATAAGAATACAATAATATAATATAACAATAATATTAAACAACAACAACAATTTAGACAAACAATATTAAGAAATCGCCGAACAAATGGTCCGTTTCCCATTTCGGGTAACAGGCAAACAGAAAACAGAAGAGCGACGACGATGCGCTGGCGCTGATCTGTGCATTGACGTCATTGATAGAGGGCTGTCAGAACAAACCCGATAACTACCTTCTTCTGGCTTCTGGGCGCCTGGTGCAAAAAATCAATTTGTAGCCAAAAAAATTGAAATTTGGGTCATGTTCTTGTCTACAACAACAACATATTTCATTCAAATTTCTCGAAATCGTCGAACAAATTGTATGCTTTTTCCATTTTGTGTAACAGGCGAACAGAGTGCAGTAGAGCAATGATGTAGAGAGCACTTTTCTATGCGGTGACGTCAGTAGATAATTTGCTCTCTTTCTAGCAAGCGTACGACTGGCCAAAGAGAGCAGTTCTCGCGAGAGTTACAGTTATGAAATATTTTTACACTGACCTAATCGTCCGCCTGCTACATTATGAGCGCCTGGTACATGAAATCATGGATTAGATAAATTTGTACTGGGAAAACTGCTGATTGGGAACTTGTTGATGCCGAAACAACAACAACAATTGTTTGCCCATTTTCGTTGTATGAAATTACTGCCTATATGTTTTATGGTTGGTGGCAGAACTTAATGGTACAAAGCAGTTCAAGCAGTGCCAAGGTGGAAAACATGGCTAATGTCCAATAGTGATGGCACAACGAATGGTTAGAAACATGACTAGACGTACATATACTCCTATTAATATCAGACTCAAACCGCATCGGTTTTCAATCGGCCACAACATGACTAGTTGCTTATCACTTTAGATCAGACTAAAACCATAACCGTTTCAAAATAATTGCGCGCGCCTTTTAAATTTGAAACTGAAATTCACGATAAAGGAAACTCGAAACTGGCGAAACGCTTGCATAGGTATAGAATTTATTTAATTACAGGTATAACATTAACATCTATATATATTATGTATATATGTATGTATAAGTTGCATTTCGCTATTGGGTTCGATTTTGGTATTACGGGCCGAGAAATCTTTAGAGAAATTCTATGAGAGATAGAAATCGGTTTTTCTGTTCGGTTCGGGTTTATCAACTCTATATTGGATTTCTAAATTCTGGGCTTTTTTGGGGGGTAAATGGGGAAAATGAAAACAAAACCAAGTGTAAGAAATAAGTGTAATTTAATCGGTTTCTTCAAATTAACTTAGGAAATAACTAAAAAGTGTCTTAAAACATACAACTTATACATTAACATATGTTTAACAGCGCTTCTATCATCTGTTGTTCAACTTTGAAAAAGTGTGTGTGTGTGTGTGTGTTTGTTGGTGTGTTTTTTTTTGTTTACTTTGCTGCTTTCTCTTCCTTCTCTTACTCTTCTCTGTTTTATAATTCTTCTTCTGTTCGATCATGTTCGATCTGTTGCGGAGACTTGCAGATTTCTCTCGCATTTCCTTTCGTATCGTTAGTTGTGTTATATAATGTACAGTTGTTCTCTCTTTAGTTTAGTTTTAAAACATACAACTAAATACGTGCTAAACACTAATTAAACTGTATTTACATTTCATATACTTGTTTAGAGTCTAAATAATTTAAATATTTTACAAGTGTGTGTGTGTGTGTGTATTGTGTGTTTTTCTTTCTCATTTAATATTTTCTTTTCGTATTTTGTTTTTTTGTTTTTCTTTAATCATTTCTTACTACGCGATCGATCGTCGATCGTCGGTCGTCGTCACATAATTTACAAGGGGGGGAGCTGTGAAAACGTATGTACGAGTGTGTGTGTGTGTGTGTGTTCTTTAAGCTTAAGGAGTGTACAGAGAGAGGGTAGGGGGTACTATATAGGTTATTGTATGATCATATTTAGTGTTTGTGGGGTAATTAGAGGTGTGTAACTATATAAGGAGTGCCGCCGCTAAGGCCCGACATTCTACAAAGTTTCGCAAGCCGACTCTCTTTAGTGTATTTCGTGGCAGTGGTGGTTTTTATATATTTAAACAAAAAAAAATGAAATAATAAGGAGAAAACAAACAAAAAAAAACGAACTTGGAAAGTTGAAAAGTCGAAAAGTTGAAAGAGAGAAGAACGCAGGAGCTCTGTTGCAGAGCGAAGAGACGTGTTGTTGTTGTTGTTGCTTTAAAGTATTTGGCTTACCATATTCGATTATAATTAAATATATACGCGTCTAGGATAAATGTAATAATGATTATAATGCATAATGTATACGTGTTGCATGTTTGTATGTGTAATCGTAGGAAAACAGCCTCTGGGCGCATCTCTAAACCTATATAATTGTGCTTGGAACAACATCAGGATCTGATCAGATCAGTCCGCGACTCGGGGGGCAGTCCTTTGGGTCTGTGTGAGGTCGACCGACAGGCGGCGGCATTCCACAGAGCCAAAGGCACTCCCCAATCGAGGCGGCAAAGATTGTGATTGTGAGTGAGGGGCGGGGGCGGGGGGGCGGCGGAAAGGGCTGCGAAAACTTTGTGGAACGTGGAGCAGGCGATGGAGCAGCAGTTGAATCAAAACTTAGGCTTGTTGTGTGTGTAGGGAGGACACCTTTTCGATATTCATATTATGTTTTGGGTATGGGATAGTAGTATGCATAGTACGGTTAAACAGTTATTTCGTGTTTTTTTTTCTTCTTTTTCTTAACATTTTTCGCTTCAATTAGTTTTTCCTTTTTTTCGTTTTTTGTTTCTGTGAAGTTCGTGTTTGTGTGTGTGGTTTTTACGTGTGTTTCTTTCTTCGTTTTCTTCATTTTTAAATTAAGCAAAAATAAAACTTTCTTTCTTGAGATCAAACTTAACGATACTTTGCAAGCTTCTTGTTAATTATGGGTTCTTCTTGTAAATTAGGGAGAGAGTGTTAAATAATAATAAATTTAGACAAGTAACTGAAGGGATTTTCCTGGCTCTGGCTTTTCTTTACGCTTAGATCTGAGCTTGGTTGGCCGTCGTACTCTCTCTCTGGCATTTGCATTTACAATTCATATTCCATAAAGTCTGCATGTGTGTCTGCCGCTTTAAGTTCTTGTAGTGTTTGCTTTGCTTCGCTTTTGTTTTAAACTTTTGCTTGTTTAATCGCTATTTGTTAAAATTACTTAAAATACTAGAAGAGCGTAACTTGTTTTTCTTTCTTTCTTTCTTTTCTTCTCTTTTCTTTCTTCCTTGCTGGCTGGTTGGTTGGTTGGTTTCCGTGGTAGTTTCCGTGCTTAAGGTGAACATCTGGTTGTGGCGTCGCATCCGGTTTGGGTTTCGTATTCTCATATCCGGTCTGTAAGGACTGTGTGTGTGTGTGTGCGACTTACACAGTGGCAATGACTATCAGGAGGTGGGCCAGCTCGGCCACACGATTCTTGAGATCGGGCGCGGCACGCTCCAGATTCTCGTTGGCGAAGTCGCAGGCCGGGAAGATGTGCACCACGTAGGCCGCCTGCTCGCTGCCCGGTATCGGGATGTTCACAATGCCGGCGGCCATTTTCTGTTGCAGGTAGGTGATGAATCCGGTTTGGAGGTTCCTCGAGTGCTGCAGCACATCCGCATGGTCCCTGCCGCAGGGCAAGGCCAATAACATGCAGTGTTCCTTGTCCACCTGAGGGAGAGTCACGTTAAAGCATCCTTCAAAGCTTGCTAAACCGTATTTAGGGTTATCCCAACATACCTGCATCTTCTTGGCCACTCCCTCGAGCTGTGTCTGCTCCAGCCTCATCCGCTGGGCAATCCTCAGCAGCGGCGTGTTCGTCTCCGCCAAGCTAGGCAGCGAGGCTCGCGCCACATTTGGATTTCCATGGACAAAGTGCATCTGGACGGCTGCCTGGTCGGTTTTTAGGGCCAGCAGACCCTGCCACATCACCGGATAGCGTTGGAGGAGGGTCACCAGGGAGTCGCCCGGCGGTGGCGCCATTGCTGGCGGTGGCTGTTGCGACAGTTCCATGCCAGCGTGCAGCACAGGCGGCATTTGCTCCTGCTGTTGCTTGACTGAATTGGAAAGGATACTCATTAGCTTGGTCTTCCGGGGGAGCAGTTTGCGCTGACACTTACCGACAGCTGCTATGATGGACATGCGTTCCATTTCACGCTCCTCCAGCGTCATTTCCATGGCCTGCTTGCTGCCCGGATGCAGGACTTCGCGTCCAATGAAGGGACTGCCGCCGGAAATGGGTGGTGGCACCACCACGCTTATGGAGGCAGCCGGTCGATGGGCCGGCGGTGGTTCCAGCTGAATGCCACCGCTTTCGTAGTAGCCGCCGCGCGAGGCCAGGTCGCTGAAGTGGGCGGGGGGAATACGGGCGTTGTGCACATAAACCTGCGCCATTTGCGGCGAATCTGAAGGAAATTTAAAAAATAGATTCGATTAATAAAGACTTCCAAGGAATAATTCAATTCTGTTTGTTCTCACCTGCTGCCGTGCGATCCTGTGGACTCTGCAAGCTGTGCGGCACTGCTATGGTCCGAGGAGGACCACTGCCTGGACGTCTTAGCTCCAACGGCGGACTGCTGCTGATCATCTTGTCGTCGTACTCGCCGCTGCGCATCAGATGGTGCTGGTAGAGCATAAAGTCCCGGGAAGCGGCCACTCCCCGATACGTTGAATCGTTCTAAAAGGGAGAAAGGATACAAAATGTTGGAATTAGCAATATTTCAATGGATCTGTATCGATTTAAAATGATTTTCGGGGCGGGATCTCGATTGGGTTACGCTACTTGAAAGCTCCGCAAGTAAAACTTGTGCATTACCGGTGTTATGGGCGATGCCTGCTGATGGGCTGGCGGCGGACTCTGGGTGCGCCGTCCACTGACATAGGCGCCCAGGTCATGCTGCATCCACGATTGAGGCAATTTTTTAAATGGTAAATATAGTCAAGAGTTTAGGGGTTAGTCAGGGTTAGTGGGAGATCTTTATTAGTTACAGAAACTTAAGCTTAAAACTAAATATAAATGTAAAATAAAACTCACCAAGCTGGCGTCGAAGGGCGGCACTCCTGCCATTCCTGGCGGCAACACCAGCGGCGACACCCTCGGCTGACCCTGCGGACTGATGTTGGGTATGGCTGTGCGCAGCACTGCAAGTAGATCAAAGTTAGCTTCCCTGCTAGCTGGGTGATCATTGTCGCACTTACCTGCTGCAGAGTTAACCTGCTGCTGGGCTGACTTCAGGACGGCAGCGGATACTGGCGGCGGACTGCCAGGCAGCAACTGTGCCGCCTGCAGACCGTGAACCACAGGATTCGGCTTGCCCGGTAGCGGCGGCGACGGTGTCAGCTGATGCTGTTGCGCCTGCAGGTGTGCCGGCGGCTTCTGCTGCAACAGCATGGCCGGATGCGTGGGCACGATCATGCCGTGCGGCGGTAGCCCGCTCTTCTGCTGCTGCTGCTGTGGCTTGTACAGTTGCTGCTGCTGCTGCTGCTGCACGGTTGTCCCGGAATTGGGTGGCAGGACATTGGGTGCATAGCCAAAGGTGGGCTTGCCCATCTGCAAGTGTACTCCGGGTCCGGCTGAAGTGGGCGGCATCTGCTGCTGTTGCTGCTGTGGCTGCGGCACCACCGAAGCCTTGGAGCTCACCACATGCAGTATCTGTGGCGGCGCCGCCGTTGCCTGCTTGATCACCAGCGTCTGTTGTTGTTGCTGCTGCTGCTGCTGCTGGGGCGTGACTGTGGCTCCTGGTCCCAGCTGCTGTCCGGCTATCCTGGGCGAGTGCGGCGAGTGAGCCGTTGATGGTGGCGGCACATTGACCAGCAAATGCTGCTGCTGTTGTTGCTGCAGATGGCGGGCTATGATCTGGGGCTGCAAAAGCTGTTGGTTTCCCACGGCGTCCGTGAGCAACAGGTGGCTGCCCAGTGGCAGCTGTTGTGGGTGCTGCGGATGCGCTCCTGCTGCTCCCGGCTGCTTTGTGGGGGTAAGCTGCTGCTGCTGCTGTTGCTGCTGCTGCTGTTGCAGATTCTTCTCCCTGTTGAGAACGTGCGCCTTCAAGGGCTGCGGTGGCCGCACATTGCTGTGCTGCGCATGTTGCAACACCGTGGGCAGGGGATTCTGCTGCAGGATAATGGGCTGCTTGGGCGGAGCCGTCATCTGTGGTGGCTGCTGCTGCTGCTGTTGGATCACCAAGGGATTGGGATTGCCCTTCATCAGCACGCTCACTGGCTTGTTGAGCAGGGCAGCTGCTGCCGCTGCCTCCAGTTGCACGGATTTGCTCAGAGCTGTGATTGGAGCTGTGGCCGAAGGAGCTATCACTGTGGCGCTGATCTGCTGCGGAGCTTGCTGCTGCTGCTGCTGCTGCTGTTGTTGCTGCTGCTGCTGGTGATGATGAAGATGCGGCTGCTGCAGATGCTGTGGATGAGGATGCTGCTGCTGTTGATGTTGCGGCGGCTGCTGCTGCTGCTCATTGGAAGGAGCCGCTGCCGTTGCTGCCGGCAGATTGCCCTCCTTGCCCTGCGGCATTCCTGCGGTGATCACTCCCGTGACGGGATCCACCAGGGCCTTGCTTACCGCATCCGCTGCTCCGCCTGTTATCTTCTGGGTGGCCGGAGCCGCCGTCTGGTGCATGGGCAGGCCGCCGCTGGGTATGGACGAGTTATTGATGGCCTGATACGACTCTATCTCGGCCGCTGCTATGGCCTTCTTCTTCGGATGCTGCGGCATCGTGATGGTGGGCTTTGTGGGCGGCATAACAGGTGGCACAGGGTGGGAGACGGGCGCTGGTGCTGGCGCTGGACTCGGGTTGCTAACCGGCGGAGGAGGAGGAGCTGTCACTGGTGCCTCCACCACTTCCTTGCTGTCCAACTGCGGCATATGCGGTTGCACTGGCACTGCGACTGTCACTGGCTCGGGCGGCAACAGAATCGAGGTAGAAGGTGCCGGACTGGGATTGGATGTCATTGAGTCCTCCATCATTAGGCTCGATGGCGGATCGCAAATGGTCTTCCTGTCCTTGGAGCGCCTGGGGCGACCCACTGCATTGGGTGTTGCCGCAGGGTGCCCTGCCTCCGCTTTCTTGGCCTGAGCATTTCTGCCTGAGCGACGCGGCGGTGTCTGGGCGCCCTTGGGCAACTGTTGCTGCTGCAAGCCTCCCGTTGGTGTATTGGTATTCCTTACCACATCCTCGATGATGTCGTCCACGGTGCTGCGATCCTCCTTCTCCTGCAGGCGTCGCGACTTGCGCGTGTTGCTGGACTCGGAGCTGTCGCCAGCATTGGGATCCATCTCCGGTTGTGGCTGCGACTGCTGCTGCTGCGCAGGCTGAGTCGCCTCCAAATCGCTGCTGTTGTTCTTAATCGAGGTCTGCGCCTTGTTGATGGTGAGTATGAGCCGTGGTCGCTGATCCTCTGCGGCTGGCGGAGCAGTGGCGTTGGCCTTTGCCTTGGGCTCTTCCCCGGCATCCTCATGGAACTCGTAGATGTCCTGATTGGAGCCAGGAACAGGGTTCGGCACCTGGGCCTGCGCTTGAGCTTGAGCCTGAGTCAAGGCCTGATTCCTGGCCTTCTTTTCGGCGGCTGTGAGCACAGGATTCGGTTGTGCCGCCACCGGAGCTGCTGCTGCCGGAGTAGCGGCTGGCTGGGGTGGTGCCTGTACTGCTGACGCAGTGGCTGCCACCATCTCCATGGCCTTCCGCTGCAGATCCAGCTGCTGCTGCTGCAACTGTTGTTGCTGCAGGAGCAGGTTCCTTGGCGGGCGTCCCTTTCGGCCCCTGGTGACGGGCGCAGTGGCCGGCTTTCTCAGCCTGGTCTGCATTCCGTTGTCGCCTGGCTGCAGCACCAGTCCCGAGTCAGCGCCCGGAACTCCTGCTCCCAGGGGGTTCAAGGGAATACCGCCCAACTTCTTGGCTCCTCTCGGCTGGCGTCCTCGCTTCGCGGTGCCGCCTCGTCCCGGAGGTCTACCCACAGTGGGCGTGGTTGGCTTCACGGGCTGCGGCAGCTGTCGAGTCTCCGTCTCGTCCTCGGTGTCATGGTCGTTGGAGGAACTATTCGCATTCACCACCGACGGCTGCGTTTCCTGAGGTAACTCCACAGGCTGTTGGGGATTGGGAATGGGCATGGGGGGCATGGCAACTGGCGGCACTCCTGCTGGCATCTCCACCGGCCGCTTCTCATCTTTGCTGGCCAGCGGTGGATCCAGTTTCTTGATCACCGTGTCGATGTGCACCTCCTTGGCCGACCAGTAGTCGCTGTCCACCTCCTTGGAGTCCTGCTCGATGAGCTCATCCTGCTTGGGCTGCGAGATCTTGATCACATTCTCCTCCGTCAGCAGGGAAGTGGCTGCTGCTGCTGCCCCTGGCTTGGGCGAGATCACAGCCGAACTGGTGGTGGGTGTTGGTGTGCGAATCACTGAGACGCTCTCTGAGGTCTTGAGGTGGGATGCTGGTTCCACGGGCGCTGGCGGAGCTCCAGGACTCTCCTTGCTCGGCGGCGGATAGTGAATAGCATTCGCTGTGACCTGTGGCTGTGGCGGTGCTGCTGCCGCAACCTGGCTCGGTGGCGGCGCCACAATGTGCTGTTGGACAATCAACTTGGGCGCACTCTGGATCACATTGAGTGGAGAAGGATGCGGCGCAGTCGATTGTTGCTGTTGCTGCGGGTGGAGTGGTGCCTGTTGCAGAAGTTGCTGCGCCTGCGGATTCACTCTGGTCAAGATCGCAGGCTGGGTAGGCCCTTGGTTGACAGGCTTGCAGGGTGGACTGTGTTGCAGGTGCTGCTGAGGCACGCCACGTAGATGCTGTTGCTGCTGCTGCTGCGCATACATCTGAGGCGACTGCGGCGGCGCCAAGTGTGTGGCTCCTCCCTGAGGCGAGGGCTGTTGCTGGGGCGGATGGATCTGCTGCTGCAGCTTTTGGATATGCAACTGTTGCTGCTGTTGCGCCTGATGTTGCTGATTTAGTTGCTGCTGGGCCTGATGCTGCTGCTGTGCCTGGTGTTGCTGCTGCGCTTGGTGATGCTGGTTTAGTTGATGCTGCGCCTGGTGCTGCTGCTGCGTCAGATGCTGCTGTTGCGCCTGATGTTGCTGGCTCAGCTGATGTTGCTGCTGATGCTGCTGTTGCAGCTGGTGTGGCGTCATCTGTGGCAGCTGTTGCTGCTGCTGCATGTGCTGTTGTTGCTGCTGTCTCTGCTGCTGCATCATCTGCTGCTGC
>JAEIIG010037006.1:0-13486 GCA_018904695.1 Drosophila parvula | reverse complement strand
TTTTCCTGTTAGTTCCATTTAGGTTATCGTGTTCCTGGCACACCTTCGGCTCCCCAGGCTATCATATTTTTTCGGAAAAAGTTTTTCTTTTTCCCCCTTCAATCAGAGGCAGGACTCCAGGCCAGGTTGAGGTGTGGCAACGAGTTTACTCAATCCAGAACCAACGTTTAACCCTTTAGGCTCGTCAGGCCCGCTTGGATTATTTCGTCGGTGAGTAGCAGATTGCCGGCAATGATGGAGCAAGAGTCCAGGATCTGCTTAAGCACACAGTAGTTGTCAAGGATACCGGCAGCAGCCGGGTCCATGGGCTCTCCGGTTGCCAGGTCCAGGCCCACGGATAACTCAGCCTCCCGCTGCGCCTTCGACAGCTTGACAATGGTGTCCTGGACATCAAAGCCGCTATTCGCGGCCAGGGTCTTGGGTATGACCAAGAGAGCCTCAGCGAAAAGGTGGACACCCATCTGGGCCTTGCCCTTGACCGAGTGCTTGAACTTCTGGAGCTCGCTGTGAGCCTTCAGCTCGAAGGCAGCGGCTCCGGGCACCACGCTGGCATCCCGGATGGCATTCTGGATGGCATGGAGGCCGTCGCGTATGGCATCTTTAATGGCCAAAATCTGGTGACGCGCCTCGCCGCGAATTAGGATCGTCACGGAGGTGGGATTGCGGCAATGCTCCACAAAAGTGTACTTCGTTTCGCCCAGGACCTCTTCGTAAACGGAAGCGGCAAAGCCCAGGTGCTCCTTCTTTAAGTCCTCCAGGGAATTTAAAGCCTCCCCACCGCAGGCTTTTACCAAGCGTTCCATGTTCCGGACCTTGGCGCGCCGTAGGCCCAGGATTCCCTCTTTGGCCAGAGCTTCCAGGGATGGCACATCGATTCCCTTCTGTGTAATGACCACAAATCCCTTCATGTTGCCCCCACAAACCTCCCTTTTCAGCTCTATGATCTTGGCCAGGCGGAGATCTATGAAGCGATGTTCGTCGGTCACATAGTTCTCCTGCTCTTGGGCAGTTTTGTAGCAAAAACTGGAAACTACCGAGGTTTTCTCCAACTCCAGAGAGACATTGCAGGTGAGAATATAGACATTCTTCAATCTCTTGGGCATCATCATGTGACGTCCTCCGTGATCCAAGACCAGACCCTTCACGAGCATCGTTTCCAGGCCCGTGCGCTGGAGCATTTCCATCATCTCGATCATGTTGAGATCCAGTGGGTCCTTGCCATCACCTCGAACGGCGAGGACGGCATCCACACAGATCTCAGTGAGCTTGTCGGCCAGTGCAGCATCCAGTTTAGTTCTCAAACTGGTTCTGGCCACGGGTATCAAAGATTCGCGCTCCACGGTCATGGGAATCTTGAGGGATTCCAGCACCTGCAAGGCCCGATTCTTGGCCAGCATAATACCATCCACCAGCAGGCGGGGATGCAGGCCCTCTTCGATGAGCAGACCGGCCTGCTTGAGGAGTTCGCCAATCAGGAGTACAGTGGACGTAGTGCCATCTCCCAGCGAATCGTCCTGGGCCGTGGTGGCCCGTGCAATCATATTTGCCGTGGGGTGGCGAATGCACATTTCGTGGAGCAGCACGTTGCCGTCCTTGGTGATCTTGATGTCGCCCGCGGGAGAGACGAGCATCTTTGTGGTGCCCTTGGGTCCCAAATTGGTGGCCATTAACTTCTGCAGACCCGTGGCCGCCGTGATATTGATGCCCAGGGCCTCGGCAGCTCGAGCGATTTCAGCTTTCGGATTTAGGAGACTTACAGCAGCCATTTTGGGTTAATTTCAAAATGATTTTGATTTATTTTTAGGACTGCAAGGTATCAGAGGAAGCTGAGGAAGTCGGTGACAGAGTGACAGATTAATCGATGCTTACCTAGATATTGCCAATTGTTAATTCATTCGAACTTGGTCACACACTTCTCGATAACAAAGTGGTAGCAACTGTAGCATTGTGGCAGTAGGCCCTGACAGAAAACCCTCAAACATTTTCTTTTTAGTTTCCTTCAGCTTGTGCCAAGATGTCGGGGAAGTAAGTGTTCCTACAAGTTTTTAGTTTTTCTTAATTTACATATTTGATTATTTATTTAAATTTTTTCCGTTTACACCTCCTTACCTCAGCCAGTGCATGAGCTCTCCAAACCTTGCCTGTAGGCCCGTGGGGAGCTGGATTAACTGGTACACCAGCCAACAGGGTAAGGACTTCCTCTGCCGCGTGCCCGTCGACTTCATAACGGACAAGTTCAATCTGACGGGTCTGGAGTTATCGGTGCCGAACTTCAACCTCACACTGAACACCATCCTAGATCCGAAATTCGAGGGTGAAGTCTTGGGCAATACAGTGCATGCGGAGACCTTGTATGGCCTGATCCATGCCCGGTATATCGTTACCATGCACGGCGTGGAGTCCATGTGCCGGAAGTATGAGCAGGGTGATTTCGGCATATGTCCGAGGGTCTACTGTAGGGGCCAGAAAACACTGCCGGTGGGCCTGTCCGACGAGTGCGGTCACTCCCATGTGAAGCTCTACTGTCCACGCTGTCGCGACATCTTTCAGCCAAGATCGCGCTGCAGCCTGCTCGATGGCGCCCAGTTCGGGACCAGTTTTCCGCAAATGTTCTTCATGCAGCTGCCGGAATTGAGACCTCAGCCGCCTGAGGAGAAGTATGTGGGTCGGTGAGTTGTTAAATATTATATTTTAAAAATACATTCCGTAATCTCTTATCCGCTACAGACTGTATGGCTTTGTGGTGCACAAGTCGGCCCTAATCCCAGACGATTTGCCGGAATGCAAGAATAATTGTATGGCCGGCAGTCCAGTTAAGTCGCACAAGAAGGCATCGTCGCGACTATATGCAACCATAAGCCGTACTCACTAAATAACACAGACATACATATTATCGGGAAAGCACACGTGACTACATTATGTTGATATACTCTCTTTGTTGCAATTAAATGGATCCTGTGGCAATGCGTTGATATGGCCAGGGGCATAGAAAACACATACACAAAAATCTATTCTTTAAAGACTGGCCATATCAAGCTATGCAATATAGACATACTCGTACTTAAGAGGCCTTCTAATTAATGGGAGGCTATAAAGTACTAGTAATTGCTTATACTACTTATAATTACTTCCATCTGCACTGACAAATATTGTAAACCCCTAAAACATAATAAATATTTACACAAAATACATCTAAAACTACAAATTTAAATTCTGGCAAATACTAAATGATCTTTATTAATTTCCTCAACCTCTTCTTCATGGAAAAATATACTTGAAACTTTAAAATCGCCTCGCAAATCGTAATTTAAGTGGATAAATAACTTATATCTGTGTGTCCTTCGTCCTTTGGATTGCACAATCAAAATCCACTTGCCAGGATAACCTGCTAAGCCGATAATGGGAATTACACCCAGTTGCGGAGGCGTCCGCAAGGAGCCGAGTCCTGGGCCTGCTCTCTCCTCTGGCATCTCCAATGAGTCATGCCTTTATTATTATTTACTGCCGCCTTGCCGCTGCCAGTTTTCCCATTTTCCGCGCAACTCGACGCCGTTTCCTCTGTCCTTGAGTGGAGTTATTGTGCCGGCGCAAGCGTCTTCTCTCGGGTTTTCCTCTTCCACACACACACTTTTCACACTTAATTTCATTAAGTAATCTTTCATACTGCAGCTTTTTATTGAGTTTTAAACTGGCAGACCGTATAATGAGCATGGTGGCGGGAAAAGCTGAAGAAAATGGCACAGAACTGGATTCAAGAGGAAGCGAGCGTTTTGTTTTACATTACAATTGAGCTCTCGAGAATGGGTTGTCTTATTGTCTCTGCCTCCGGAGTGGCATTCCTTTGGCAATTCCTTCTGTGGCAACCAGCTATGGGCTATGGCAACTTGTTGCTTCTGCCTCACCTAACTGCTTCAGAAGTGATTTTCTGGGTTTTTAAACTCTTATTTAACATAGCAAATAAAGAGCTTGTATTTCAATTTAGTTCTGTTATAGTTTCTCATATCTGAGTATGTTTTTTGAATATTTAGTTAAGCCCATTTCCCTAGACTTCCAAACTATTTAACATTTACACCATTCCCGTCACCATCATGTGTCGTGTTGCATCTGTCCTGGGTTCAATAAACAAATCCCCATGTTGCCCCAGTAAACAATGCACTTGCACTCGATTGGAAACTCCGCTCCAAGCTGGCGTTCTCCATCCTTTTATCCTTTTTTTTTTTTTGTTGTCGTCCGTGCGCCAAACCAAATGTGTTTTCAAGAATTGCCGAATATTTGATTGTATCGCTGCCGGGCTACGCCATTTCTCTCTGCCATTTTTCGGAAAGTTGTTTTTCCAAATGCCGGAAAAGCTTACCGGCGAAATATTATTGTGCGCCGGCTTTTACAAATATTGTTGGTACTCCAGTTTTGCCTACTCGCTGGGCAAACAATAAAGAAAATTCGAAACGAAGCCTTTACAATTTCAATTTGATAAATGATTCAATGCCGATTGCAGAACAGAGTTGGTTTCTAATCCGATGTGGAATATAAATGGAATTGCATGGGCTTAGTTATTATATTTTCTCGTATATATAGTAAAGGATCTTTTTTTGGGCACGAAACAGAGGGAATATTTTGTATATTTCTGGATTTAAATACTTAATGAACATTTACCTAATTTATTTCATGTTCCTTCTGTTTTATCTATTATAAATTGAATATATTATATAATATTATTAAAACTTGTATAACTTTTGACTTGTTTTCTTGATTTAAATTTATATAAAATTATGCCTCTGTATTTCTTTTATTTATTCCCTTTCCCTTTAATCTTTATCAGCATTCCTCTAATGAGACTCATTAATATTTCCTCTTTATTCTCTAATTTCGATTCCCATTTAAATTAAAATCATTTTGTTTCCGAAAAAAAAGCAGATTACTCTTTTTTTTTGATAATTTTGTGAGCCATTTTTAGACAGGCTGCGATGAACCTAGGCGGAGTCTAAGCGATTCAGCAATTTATGGTTAATGGCACTAAATTGGTTAACTTTGGCAGCCGGCAAACTTTTCACAAAACTTGCCAAAGGAGAGGAAAAAAAAGTCCGGTTCCGTTAATTTGGAGCTGAGCGGTCGACCAAACCCTAAAGACTACAAAGTCCTGATTAACCCATAGAGACGGGCACAGGGACACTTGGCCGCCTGCACCACCGCCATAATTATCCTGATGAGATTGGCCGGGTCGGGTCGGGTTGGATCGGTCTGAAGGTGGTGGCCTGGTTAGAACAGTTGGCAGCATCCAAATTAAGTTACGGGTTGAAGCCGGGCCGGACATGTCTGCCCGGTAATAAGCTAAATGAAAACAAAAATGGACGTCACTCAGCGTCACAAATTGATGAAGATGGAAGCGGAAGGAAGCGCCCGAGGAGGCGGCAATGGCGCTGGCCAAGATGGCGAAAGCGTAACCTAATAACTTTGGCCACGCATTAATTGGAATTTATGAAGCAGCCACTCTCCGTTTGCCGGCGGATTCCGTGCTAAACAAAGCGCATAATGCGTGCCGAGTGTCACTGGAAGGGTTACGAGTCGTCCTCCGACTTCCCAGCTTCATCCCCGAGTGGCAAATGGCAAGTGGCGAGCGACAGAAGAAAAGTGGACTTGTGCGCCAAGTTTAAGTGCTTTTAAAAAACCATTAACGTCATTTCCTTTGCCATCGTCTGGCTGCCTTCGATGGTGACATTCCTTTTGCTCTTATTTCTTTTTTTTTTGTACATTTATTTTTTTGATCTGCACAACATCAATACAATACAACCTATTGAAACGTAAATTTTGTGAGAATCGCTGGGCAGGACTTTACTTCTTTTTGGTGGGCACCCCCGGCAGCGATCCGGAGCCCCAGGTTCCCGTGGGATTGGGTACGGGAGCGGGCCTATTGTTGCCGGTCAACTGAGCAGCTGTCTTCGAGCCGCGGCTGCCCCTCCTCAAACCTGGGCCTGTCATACGCCTTCCCCCTGGCGGCTGGGACTTGGGCAAGGCCACAAGGTCTCCAGGTGGGGATGAGGTGGCTCCATGTGCGTCAGCCTTGGTAGATGTTTGTGAGTGGGTATTTGGTCGTCCTATTGTTGGATCAGCCGGCGCAGGTATGCCTCTGATGCTGGCCTTTGACTCCTTGACTGTGGGCGCCAGCTTGGACTTGGAGACTGGCGCCGACAAATCGTCAGCCGTGGTTCGAGGTTTATCAATCGACTTCTGCGACTCCGACCTGGGAATATCCGGCATTGGGGGCAGCTTCATGGACGTCTGGCTGATGTGACGCGCATTGTCCAGCGGATCGTTGTGGATGACCTGCATGGGACCGGGACAGGCGCCCACAGTCGGTGGATCCTCGTAACATACGTGCCGGGCGTAGTCAAAGACATCCTCCTGGCTGTCGGTGCCGGGGACCCCGCGACGGTGGAAACAGTTGATGGGACAGGACGGCACGCAGGGCTGGTAGGGTTTCTCCACCTCGGCCAGCTTCTTAATTTTCACGGAGTTGCACAAGATCTCATGGCGGTCCAGGACCTGCTCCTCGCGGCACTTCTCACGCTGCTCGTATTTGCGATAGGCCAGCTCCGCCTTAGAGAAATAGCCTGGCCAGCACCCATCCCTTATCTGACTCCGCTTCACCAGCCTGCCCTCCGGCACCATGTCCAGCTGGTTCTGGCGTTCGTAGCGCTCCACGGCATTGGCGATGGGTAGGAGGGGTCGGCCCACCTTGCGTGACTTCTCCATGATCTGGACTGCCTGCTCGAAGAACTTCTTGTCGTCCTCCAGGTAGGGGTCCTCGTTGCAGGCGGCGAGGTTCATCAGCTCGGCGCGCCGCTTCTCGAGGAACTCCTCCCTCTGGCCGAAGAGCACTTGGCGAAGGTCCGACTTCACCTTTTCCTGTTGGCGTTTCTGCGAGGCATCAAAGTAGCGATTCGCCTCGGCGTTCTTGAGGCGACGCGCCACCTCGAAGCGTTGCAGTTCCTGCTCTCGTCGGTATTTCTCAGCTTCCTGCCGTTTCTCCACCAGCTGGTAGGCTCGACGCTCCTTGGCCAGGACCTCGATCTCGCACTGGCGCCGGTTCTCGTCCACCTGCACCTCGAAATCGTAGCGATCCTCGGTCGTGGCCATCTTCTCGGCCAGGATCTGCTTGGCCACGTCCTGTGCTTGGAATACGCGCCGCGCCTGTGCCTCCCGAGCATCCTGCTCCTTCTTCCGGAGCTGCTTTACGTGGGCGCCGTAGCGGGTGTCCAGGTTACGATTAGCCACAATGTAGACGCAGTTGCGCCGGTCGTCGATTTTATCGCAAATTTGCTCATCTGGATGTCGAAAGGGGGAAGGAAGTGTTATCCCTAATCACTTTTCAAGATGATGTGATACTCACGATGTGCAATCTCTGCCTTCTCCTGGATGGCATCCTTATAGGCCTTGCGGCAGAAGGCAATCTTTTTGGCCTTTTCCTCTTTTAAGGCCTTCTCCTCCTTGTCCTGCAGGCACTTGTACTGGGCGCGGTCCACCTGCTCCTCGAAGATTCTTTGCTCACGCGCCGCCTCCCTGAGCTTCTCTCGCTCCGCTATATCCTCACGTATGGTCTTGGCATAGATCGTATTCCTTTCCGTCTCCTTGGCCTTTTCCTCCTCCTCTGTGACATGTCCAAAGGGCACCAGGGTCGCCGGGCACAACGCCTCGTCGGCCTGCTCCTGGGCGTAAGCCGCCGCGGCGATCTCTTCGTTGAGCTGCGCATTGTACTTCCGCTGGTGTATCATCTCGCTGAGGAGCAGGGCCTGGTGCAGGGCACGTGGTCCGGGCTTGAGCTGGTTCAACAAATTGTTTGCCCGCATTATGCGCTGCTTGCGCAGCCGCTCATCCGCCAACTTGGTGTCCACCTCCTTGACAGGATTCACAATTTCCGTGCTCGTGAGACGGCGCAGCTCCTGGTCCTTGGGCATTGTGGGATCCGTAAAGTAGCTGCACAGCAAATCGTTGCCCTCCTTGAGGTACTGCCGGTAACGTCGCTCCTCCTCGACAGCTTCTATTTGGGCGAACTTTTCATCCTGGCGAGATCGACCTTTGATCGCAGCCAAGCGCTTGGCCGAGATCACAACGGGATGCCGTGTAAAGCGTTTTTTCACGGAAAGTCCTTCGGGACCGATCAGCTTGGACTGGCACGGTGTCAGTTTGGACATGTTGGCATATAACCAAGGTGCTTGAAGCGCCTTGGGAAATAAGCTTAATAAAATCTCCGAAAATATGGGCAGGATTTCAGCGTGTGGGTGTATAATCTGTACAAGCCGACAGATCGTTTCGGAATCAAATGAAACTGTTGTCTGGGGTAACTAATTTGTTTACTTCATTATTGTTTTTAATAATTAATACTAACAAAATTGAAAAAGCTTTGAATATCTTCCCACTAAGAACGAATTTGTAGTTAGGGATGGGAGAAAATATCGATATAATTATATGCTATCGGTATTTAGGCGAAAGTCGACATATAAATCGATATTTCTTACGTTTTAAGTGTGAATTTATTCAATTTTATATTTAATAGAATAAATTAATTAAAACTTTACACAACGTACACAATATATTTAAAAAGCGCACTTAAGAGATTTTTTATTACAAGGACAGATGTATTATTCACGCATGACATAGCAACAATCGAACAATTAACAAATTATTTAAACTACCATTGGAAAATTGTCAGGTTTAATTAAGCGTGAATGAATCCATAAGTAGAAAGCAAGCAATTTCCATTTGATTTCAGAAATGTAGATAAATTTAATAATATAATAGGACTTGAATACAGGATAATAAGGGATCATATGAATTTCCTGGGTGGTTTTCCATTACTGTCGACTGAAGATCTGAAAACAAGAATCTAACAAATGAAAAAAATAATAAATAAAGATTTGATTGTACTCCAAAGATTAAAGCAGAAAGCTTTAGAATATTAAACATTTTCAACTGTGGCGATCAATCAGTATAAATAATTTGAATTTGCTATTATAATATCATTTTAAAGTACAACTTATCAAAAATCTGTCTGTCACTAATAACAAAATAATCGCTAGGAAGTACAGCTTTTATTTTAAGTTAGTCACTCGTTCACTGCTCGCCGCCATGGATCATAAAGCTGTCATCGGTGGCATATATATTATAGCTGTTCTTATTCTTTGCAGTGTTAAGTATTCCATGTACTGATTCCGGGGCATAACTTTATTAATATTTTATATTTATTTATCAGGAGGCACCCCGCATTAAATTGACAAATGCCGTCTGCCAGTCATACAATAAATCCTGGGTCGTGGTCCACTATTGCCGGCTGAAGGCCTACTCACGCATCAAAACCAGCCTTAATGTAAATGCCACGTTTTTAGAGCCAGCCAATAATATATTTGTCCATTTTAAATTGATGAAAAAGGCCAACGGATATAAGCCATTTCTGTATGAATTTACTTTCGATGCGTGTCAGTTTATGCGAAAGCGGAACCAGCCCGTAGCCAAGATCATCTATAATATGATTAAGGATGTGTCCACTGTGAACCACAATTGTCCCTATGAGGTGAGTCCGCTAATTAAGTTTTCGAAATAGTTCTTTGAAATATATACATACATATATTATTTTTTAGGGCTTGCAAATGGTCAGCGATTTCTATCCTACTACTGCTAAAATTCCGGTTATTTTGCCCACCGGCGACTATTTGCTTATGTTGGACTGGATATTCGATGGCAAGCCGCAATTTGCCACCAATGTTTACTTTAACTTTATGGAGGATCTATAGAAAATAGATCCTATGAGGAAGAGTTTAACTTAAATATTCTCATCTTCTTCGTTTTAAAGTAATCATTTTGTGATTTAAAAGTTTGAAATGAATTCATTATTTCTTACAAGAGTTTCGAATAATTTCCGCAATTAATTTCCGCCACAAATTGTCCTTAGGAGCCTTCGTGATACGTTTGCTCTGGCCATCCGCAATTAGATGAACCCCAATTAGTGTTAATCAAATTAGGCAAAAACCTTACTTGGGCGGCGATTCAAGGACTCAAGGAGCAGGATGGTGCACAATCCAATTCCCGGCAGGCGTCAAATTATACAGAAAACTCAGATGGCGAACACAAATGGGAATCAGAAAAGAACCAAAAAAAAAAAAAAAAGAAAGTGCGAAGCAAGGGCAAGGCGGAAAAGTTGACTTTCATGCGAAAAGTTCTTTTTCGGGGCTTTCCTCCTGGATTTTTCTTCTTTTTTTTTTCAAGAGGCCACGGGGGGCGTGGTCAGACGCCAAACACCGGCGATTATTGTTACAAAATGCAGCGAAGCGTGTAATTTTTTAGGGCACCAACGCAAAACCGAAAGAATCCACATTCAGTTTCGGTTTGAGATTCAAATTGCCAAAAAAAAGAAGCCAATGCCCCCTGGGAGAGGGTGGGGAGCGTGGATGACGGCTTCTGAAAATTGTTTTGCGAAAATTAGTTTTCAAACTTTTCTTGTTCGTTTATCTTGCATTTTTCGACGGTCTCATCGTCGTCGTCGTCCTTATTATTTCCCCCGTCCCTGTGCCTGGCCAAATGAAAATCTAAGCGCAGTATGCGATATTAATTTGCATTTTCGGGCCGGGTTGTCATATCTGCGGGGGAGCAGTGGGATTCGTGGGAAAATGAGTTCCTGGCACAATAAAAATCAAATTTGAATAATTTTTAATTTATTTAGCAAACGCTTCCGAACGAAATTCGTCCGTCGGTGTTTTTGTATGTAATTGGGAATTCTTCTTCGGCTGTTTTTGTTACTTTTCATTTTTTTTTTGTGGGAATCCATTTGTTGGCTTCCTCTTTTAAATGGTTTCAGCGTAATTGCTATGAAATTGGCTTTATGAGTAAGCGATGGAGACAGATATTCCAGGCGGAAGTATAATAAAAAAAATACACTTTATGCAAATCGTTTTAGTGATATTTATTTATTTTTATTTAAATACAGTTGTTTTCTTTTTTGTTTGTTTGCGTATTCAATATGTATGTCTAGTGTTTATTAAACTAAAATAAATAGACTTAAAGTGTAAATTGATTTCGCTTTAACTATCGTATTACTTAGCTACAAATTATAAATGATTTAACAATTAATTTCCACATCAACCGACTTAAATTCTTGACAATCACAAAGTTAGGATTTGATTTTGATTTTTTTTTTTTAGAACAGTTAGTAATTTGTTTGTTAGGTTATGGAACTAGGACTATGATTAACCACAACGCTTTAAGATCCGCCGATATTAGAGACTAACGTACATTGCTCCTTAGGGAATAGAGAAGGAGGGAGAGAGGGTGAGGGCTTCGAATTTCTAGCTGGATCTGAGAGGAAAGTCTGATATCTCTGTCATTATTATTTGTTTTTATTTTGGGCTTCTGTTTCGGCACAGAACGGGGTCAACCAAGTTGGCCAAAAACCATTTAATTAGTTTCTATTCTATACTTCGATTAGGCTGAAACATACACACAAGACAACACTCAACAATTACGATTAAAATATGTTTTTTTTTTGTTATAGGGGAAACTTAGGGTATCACAAACACTTAATGAACACTTACTATGGTTAACGTTTTGCTTAACTTGGCTGATTCCGATTGGATGGGCGTAGTCATAGAAGTAATAACCCCTAGATCGGGGACTTACGGAAGGCAGAGACTTAGAGTAGGCAAAATAACAGTCTACCTCTGGAGTTGAATGAATTCTTTAGATGGCAGGCAGAGAATTTAAAGAAAATATTGCCATTTATTCGCCATTTCTTCTGTCTTTTCCATTTCACAAATTCTAGTCGATTTTAAATCGCTTGATGCTAGAAATATTCTAATCTTTAGAATTTTTTCCTTTAATTAACAGTAAATAATATTAATATAATGATAAAAGATTGAAGATTTAATTAAAACAAGTTATTTTCATCATATTTTCTTTGAAGAGAAATTAAAACAAAAAGCTGGAATGAACTTTTCTGGGAAACTGAAAACAGAAACAACCCTCTATAATAGCCTAGCTCCTAATCCTAACCCTAAAAGACGACACACAAATAGCTTTATGATTTCCTCGGCAATATTATATAGACACACACACACGCACGTACGTACACCTATGCAATCTTATAGATACTTGTTGCTCATTCTCACTCCCTACTCCTCCAGTGGGTTTTGACCACTCCGCCGACCTATTTTCGGTACTCGGCCAGCTGGATACCCACAGCGGAGGCCTTTTCCGGCGGCGGACTATGGCAGGCGGCACGGATCCGGCTGAATCGCAGACTGCCTGTGTGCTGATGGGCCCGTATCCTGGCCAGCTGGTGCTGTGGATGGTGCGTGCACTTGGCCTGGCGGGCCAGCAGCTGCGTCTTGGCCAAGATCACGTCCTCTGCGTACTAAATGTCCGGAATGCTCCGCCCGCAGGTCAGCTTGGCGGATGAGTCATCGCCGTTTCCAATAATTCCACCACCACCGGCGGCCTTGTTCTTGGCACAGTTGATGTCATGGAAGAGGTGCTCGCAGAGCTTTGGCTCCGAGTTCGAGAACTTGCCCAGCTCGCTGGCCGTGGACATCTGCGAGAGGTTCAGCTGTAGGTCACTGGCCTTGCTGAAGGAGGTGGTCTGCTGCTGGTGGTGCTGTTGCGGCTGATGGAGCTGGTGCACCAGGTGGTGGGTGTAGGGCAGGTGGGGCAGATTCTTCTGCATGGCGCTCAGGTTGCCCGAGCTCACGGTTCGCTCCAGGATCTCGCCCCAATACTTCTCCGAGAGACCCTCAATGTCCGGCCGTGTTGTGGAATATGCCTCTGATGCCTGATGGAGATGGCCGCCCATCGTGCCCCGGATGTACTGCGAGGCACTGCGGCTCAAGCTATTGGCCCGGGAGCGGCCACAGATCCCCAGCACGGAGCCACCAATTGTGCTGGCCATTCCCCCAGTACTGGGAGCGTTCGGGCCACTGCCAGCGGCTGCACTGCCTCCGCCTGGCGGGCGGGACGATGGCGGTTCCGGTGGAATCGGAAGCGTTGTGATTTCGAAATCGTTAGCATTGATGTGACAACAGGCTGATTTGTGTTCGGGCGTGTCCTCGTGGGGGAAGCACTGGAATTAAACACAAAGCAGGAAAAGGTCATCACTTAAAAAAATGAACTACAAACAATTCTATAAAAAAAATAACATAAAATGTATGTGATATATTTTAATAGCATATATTTTTGTAAAAATAGTTTATATTTGAGCTCCAATTTATTCTCATTAAGTGGAAGCAATAATATTTATATTAAAAAGTAATTTGTTGTGGTGTTATGACACTACACTTTTTTTTTAAGAAGCAAGGCCACACCATTTTATCTCGACTTGACTAATAAATAAATATAAATGATTTTCGTTTATTAATTTTCTCTTTAAATGTGTCATGTACAGGAATAATTCTTTACGATGTTTTGAGACTACATTTTCATTTAAAAAGTGTCAGATTACCCTTGTTTT
>JAEIIG010036984.1:0-25328 GCA_018904695.1 Drosophila parvula | reverse complement strand
GCAATCAAATGTCTGCAAGATAAGTTGTAAACAACCTCCCGCTTACGCAACGCGCAGAGCGAGGGGTAAAGTCAACACGCTTTGATTCTCGCTTATCGCTGTTGGATCTCGCGACAATAACAGCCACCGCTTTGCAGTGGCCAAAAATAGAGTTCGTGTGCCAGATGTACACACGGGCGGTAACGAGGCCGAAGCTAGATTAGTTGAGGTAATTAATGAACACACGTCTTTACTCCACGAATGCTGGGGGTCGAATGCCTTAATATTAAAAAGAAAGTTACTTAGGCAAAGATTTAGCACTCAGCTGCTTAGATTGCAGCCAGCTGCGACTTTTCCGTCAACAAGTTCCTCCACACATGAGCTACTATATATTCGAGTAATATAACAAATGGAAAACCTCACTCAGAGGAGAGGAAAACCTCTACCGAGAGCAGAAAGGGCTAGACGTCGGATCCCGTCTGTCAAATCAGCGTGGAGAGCGCCGCAAAGTATGCAATTTACAAAAATAACGTGAAATATTTTCGCAACGCATCGTTGGCGCTGCAAAAGAAAAAACAAGAACAAAAAAAAAATGAAAATATAGAAAAGACCTCCCTGCTACACAGCAAAGTCAGCCCTAAAACCCAACTTTAGCTTCGACACGAACTGATTTATAAAGTTTACAAATGCGTGGCAAAAACCTCGTGACTTGACTTGACTGACGAGGACGACGGACTTGGCCACGGCTTGAGTTGGCTTCAGTTTTTCGGGATTTGGGTTGAAAAACGTTTGCCACTTAACACGTACGCCGCATATTTTGTGCCACGCCCTGCCCTGCCCTACCCTGCCCGGCTCCCTTCCCTTCCTTTTTCCCTCCCCCCGTTTACTGTGTTTTTACACTAGAAAATTTTTGCTGATTTTGCGGAGTTCGTTTGCAGCCGGCGAAATTTATACGCTGAGTGCAGAAGTTGCCTCCGCTGACTGCTGCCATGTGCTTTGTTTGTGCGGCTCTGATCCTTGAATAATCAACAACAGCAGCAGGAGCAGGAGCAGTAGCAGGACGAGTCGAACAGATAAGCACACACAGATACAAAAAAAAAAAAAAGAAGAAATCGAAAAGAGTCGAGAGGATGCAGCGTACGTTGCTCAAATATTAATGTTGACCCTGGACAGAGAGGCAACCTCCAGCTCGTTAGCCGGAACGGGCAGAGTTCCCATTCCACAGATGCGCGGCATCATTCGTAATCAGAAGTCGAACATTTGGCATTAGCAGAGGTCATTAGTGGTCATATTTTTTGTATAGGGATATTCGAATATCTTTAAAAACTTCAATTGTATAGCAAATAGTTTAATATTTAACTAAAGTCCTGCTGCTAGCTAAATGTAAATAAAATCTTATTTGTTTATTAAAACAAATGGAATATTCATGCAGTTGCTTTTTGTGTAAACAAATTGCTATTCGATTCCTCATCTGTGGATGCTTGCCTGCAACTCTGGGAAAATCGCAGAAGTTATTTATTCCTTTGTTATTGTTTTTCAGCCACCAGCTGGCACTATGAGGTTTTTCCTGTGTCTGCGCTTGGCTATTAGATGAGGGAAAACTTCTATCCCGTTCGCTTATCTTTTGCCTTTAGCCAACGCTTTTTGTTTTACTCATTTCGTCCTGCTTTATGGCAAAGAAAGGAAAAAAAAAAGTAGGAAGAGGGGAAAACAGGAAGCCAGATGCACTAGCAAATATCACAGAGAGAGAGAGTATATTGTATATATTTTCCAACTTATTGTGCTCATGTTTACAGGACATCATCCCGCCGCTGCCGCCGCTGCTCCCTTTCTTTGCTGTCTACGCTGGCGGCTATTTCAATCGGTATTCCTTCGCTTAGTCCCAGTGCTCGTTTAATATGTATTTCATGTTTTAATATCTGACACGATTGCCCAACAGTTGCTACTGCTGCTGCTCCTGTATTTTTACACATTTTTTTCATTCCCAGTTCCCAGTTTCCAGTTACCAGTTCCCAGTTGTTCCCGTCTCCCAGCGAATTCTTCGAATTTTTGAGCAACCAGCAAAAAGTTCTTGCCATTGCCTTCTGGCGCGAGACTTCTGTACCCAACTCACTGCCAACCTTTTCTTCATTTTGCGATTGAATAAGTTGGCTCCGATACTGGCCAAGATTTGCCAAGTTAAGAAAGGCGGAACAGCGGGGTGGAAAAAGTTACGAATAAAATATGACATTGGAAAGTTTATGACACTTATTGCAGGCAGAAAAGTTGAAACGCGATTGAGATGTTCTGTTCGTAACAGAGTAGCGGTCAGAGGGGGTTAAATTTAAATTGGAAAAGTCTGGCGAATTAACTGACTTATTTCGACCTTTTACTTAAGTTTTTTTGACATACATTTTTAATTTATTTTTGACGAATTGAGTGGGGTTAACCAGTAAACATTGTTAAGCCCAATAGCATAGATATCCTGCCTTGTTTGCCCCTAGTATAACTGTCCACACTAGTGGGTTAGCCATCATAAAACCTTAAAGTTTATTTCAAATATTTTCCTTCGATTAGCCGACAGGCTGAAGGCCAAGTTGACAGTTTCTCGTTGAGCTGAACATTTTTATTTGGTATACTCATTTCCCTGAACGCCACAGCAGACCCCTCCTTTGGCTCAGTCTCTCTCTCTCTTCGGTCCGCCAGCTGTTGACTTCGACTTATAGACGCTCTGGATTTAAGTGTTATTGTGGGCAATTTGATACTTTCGATTGAGCAACAACATTTGCTTGTGCGTTCGTTCAACTGAAGCGTGCAATCCAGACGGGGCAGCTCCGGCTCTGGCTCCGGCTCCACCCGCCCACATACTACGCATCCCTATGGCACATCCAATGACACTGCCATCATCCCCACTCACCATGGGCGAAAAACCCCACCACATAATGCTGTAAAAACACGCAAAAATGGCTGCCACACATATACACAGAGAGGAATATAAGGAAAGTGTGCTTTCTTATTTTTTAATTAATTAATTACAGATTTTCCGAGCGTTTCTTTAAGCAAAAATAATATTTATATAAAGGTTTGCGTTTTAAAAAGAAAATTCGTTATAATATATCGGCAAAATATATCGTGTTCGTATTGAAAATATCGTAAAGTTAGATATATCGAAAAAATATTGATATTATCGGAAAAATCGTTCTTTAAAATTACACATTTGATAACCATTTTATATTTATTTATATTTAACAAAGAGTCTAAACTAATTGTAAGAATTTACAATTAGCTTAGACTCTTCGTTGGCACAACTTTCTTAGAAGTCTTATACATATATAAAACAAAACATAGAGTTATCGAACATATATCGATTTTAGCTTTAAATAATACTACACTATCATATATCGGTATATACTATCAATTCTAGCCTAGACTCTGTTTTCTCATTATTTAAAACCCATTATTTGTTATTGGAACTATAGTAAGTTAAATTTGTTTTAGTTGTAACTTTCATTTTTCAGTGTACAGGTCCCCCAACCCTCTCCATTTTTCCACAAACTTCTGCAGACGCTTGAAAAACAAGTTGAATATAAATGATGTTGTGTGGAATACGAATACGAGGGAACGAAGAAGGATAAGCAAGGACTCGCAGGACTAAGAGAGATGTCTTGTCTGCAACTCGGTGTGCGTGTGTGTGTGTGTGCGTTGTTGTGCTGGTTATTTATTTGTATGCTAAGCTGAAACATTCAAAATATCCAATATAAATCGTTAGCCAACTTTAACCAATCAAATATAATGCTCACAGAGACACTTATAAACTGCCCCAGAGAGTGGCAGACGATATTGTGAAATTCTGTACCATTTTTTGTATTAATCTGACAAGTCGAGGGCTTAAATTTGGTGCAAGGATTAAGCCTTTAAAACAGTGTCTATGTAAAGGCAAACGAATAGAATTTAAATCAAGGATATATATCCCAAACAATTTAAAATGATTTAAATTACGAATTCTCCGAAATCGATACATGTATCTAATTATCTAGAAATCTGAAGCATTTCTCAAAATAGAATTATCTCTTAATGCGCTCTCAAGGTGCATTGTTAGTGCAACAACACCAACAAACATATGCCACATATGTACGTACGATAAGACCCATTTGTTCTATCAGCAAAATGAATAGGGCTTTGTTGCCCGAACTCAGATTTGACTAATAAATGTCTGGAGGCTTTAATTACAAAAGGGCGAACAGAAAACCCAATTAACTCCGGCACCGGCGTTGCAGCAATTTTAACAATATTAAATGTTGTTAACCCACTTTGTCCGTTGCACACAAAGCGAATTCTGAGTTCTCTCTGCGAGGGGAAATCTGAAAAAGCAAAAATACATTTTGTTTTTTTGTGCTAAAAATTTTGTGCAGAACTTGATTAGACCGGCGGCGGCGGCACACGACAGAATACAGGACACAGGACACGACCCTCCACTCTAATCCACTCCATTCCACTATATATCTAGCCCAGGCCAGTCCCGCCACTTTATTTCATTTTAACTTTTCTATGACGATGCTGCACAAATTTGCACAGCTGCGAAAAAGTTTTGCCACCGAAAAAAAAAAAAAAAGTAAAAATAAAAAGGTGGAATGGAAACCCGAGCGCTATCAGTGGCAAATTAATCCGACTCCAATCTGATGCCCGGACTGGGAGTCACACGGCACAAGTTGGCGTTGAACTTGCACAGTTGGACGTGGAAGTTGCGGAGGCCAGGTGCCCGGGATTCGCATTCATCACCGAATGCAACAGCGTAAGCGGCCAGTACTGCTGCCAGTTTCCTATCCAGCTCCCAGCTACCAGAGTTTCAGTCCAAGTCCCAGTTCACTTATCCATTTCGTTGCAGTCCATATAATTTGTTACACCATCACCCCGATGGCACAGTGGAACCCCACTCAATCTGGGAAGGGGTTAAGAGAAAATAAACTGCAATAGATGAAGATGGCACTGCAACTATAGCTGTATTTATTATGAAATAAGATTTTAATTTATTTCAAGCTACGTTGCTCTTTCCATTTGTGCTCGCGCTTTTAAGCAAGCAAAGCAGCAACAATAGCTCATAAATTGCACTCAGTAGCGAACGAGAGAGTTTTATCCTAATTGCACTTTGAGAGAGCTTCACATTATTTCTCTTCTCAGTAGAACCAATCACATCTCTAACTCAATGCCCAAAATGTGGTTGATTACTGGCTTTTTGCACATTTTTCGCATTGAAAATCCAACTACGTATTTGCAATTTGTTGGGAGCAGCAGCCGGAGCAGTGGGCAGCGATAGAGGTGGAAATTCCAGAAGGGGCGCGATGGCGTGATTGAATGGGTCGACGGGTTTTGAAGCTATGACCCAAGCTCAAATTGGACGCCACATAATGAGAGTTATGGCTAATGCATTCGGGGTTTGGCCATCCGTTGCCTTTTGGTCCAGATCACCCACGTCCACCCCGCCATCCAACTTGATGGATTGTCCAGGGCGTAACCCCAACTAGATTCACCCCCATTTTTCCACCACGTACTCAATCCTTTTTTAGAATGAAACATCCAACTTGTGCCGAAAGGTGCAGGTGCAGGATTTGCATAGTCAAATGTCCGACTGAGTTCGAGAGGCGTTTTCCTATTCGCTTTTGTGGCCTTTTCATGTCCTTGCCTTGAACCTAACCCCAGAGCAAGGTGAAAGTCAAATCTCTCTGACCACCGGTCGCCACTTGATAGCTGCGTCGCTCTTACATTTAAAAGCAAACTGAAATCAATGTGGTCGGTTGGCTGGCTAGCCAATTTTTTCCCTCATTTTTAATTTATTTAATGGCCTGTCTGAGGGCTAGAAACAAAGGTTGAGGTGGTGGTAAGACATAGACACGACCGACGCCGGAATGTAAAAGGGTTGTTAAAGCTGAAAGACTTTGTTTCCTAGCACATGTTGCAATTTAATAGGATTACACACATTAGATACGGAAATAAATTGGAATTAGTTTTAGACCAAAGTTTATTTGGTGTGGTGGTGTGGTAAGCAATTATCATTTTAGGAAAAGGTCTGCTGCAAATCATACTTCTTTAGTAGAGTTCTTCGTACATGTTTAATGTTTAGTTCTTGACTGTATTGAGCTGCGGTCACCCTATAATTCCATATTCTCAAATTCCAATCTCTTCCCATCGGTTCAATCTAAGAAAGTGAGCTGAGCAATGTAAGTACCGCAAAAACTGAATGGCAAAGTGGATGTCCTGGGAAAAACTCCGAGGATATAGAATCAGGCAGCGAATGCGAGGGCAAAGAGCAGTTGTGTAAGCAAAAGAAGAATGTTGCTGAACAAGCAAAAATTTTATGACATTGCGAGCCACCAAGATGTGAAGTGACTTGAAACACAGCGAGGGGAAGCGGGTGCAACATGGGTAAAACATGAGGGTATGTTTTTGAGAGACTACGATATACCCAGTAATTAAGTTGGCTTTATAAATTTAAAGGAGAGTATTTTTCAATAACAAAAAAACATAGACACAGTAATTAAGTTGGCTTTTTAAATTTATAGGAGATTATTTTTCGATAACAAAAAAAACATATAGGAGGAGTATTTTTCGATAACAAAAAAACATAGATATCATATAAAACTTGTCTAATGTGCTAAATTTGTACATATACATATCGATAAGAACAGCTTTATATGATAAATCTACATAAAAAAAACATTGTGATATCGATATACTTATATATTTGACATTTTGTAGATAAAATCCATCATTTTTGGAGAAGTCTTTAGATAAGGTGGTTAATTATTTGATATATCAAAGTAAATACCAGAAAAATATATATTTTAATAACTTTCTTATAAAAATAACCACAAAGTATCGATAAATTATTCATAAATCGATGTCGGCTGTTATTATATCGATTTGCATAGTTTTAAAGGGAAAAATGCGTTGATGAAATATTAAATAATTGTATTTCTAAGATATATTAGCAAGAGAATAATATTCTAATCTCCTTACAGTTGAGAATCTTAACTTGTTTGTGATAACGACTCGTCTGCTGACTTTTCTAAAAAAAAAACCCGCATACACCCCTGTACTCTATGAATACCCCGTGGTGAAATAGAAGAAAGAAGAAAACGAATGAAAAATGCAAACACAATTATAACAAGTGGCAGTGGGCAAAAGGCCACCCCCTCTATTCGCCCCTTTCGAGTGTGTTGACCAACAATGTTGGTCACAACATGTACACACAGGACCCGGGCCCCACCCAAGCCTGGTCGTCCTTCCACTAACAAGAACTAATATTTGACAGCTGCCTCAGCCCCAAAAAGCTGGGCACAGAACACAAAAAAAAAAAGGCCAGCAGCAGAGGGGAAGCAGCGTTCAACGACTTTTGGCTGATTTCATAAAAGGTCAACAGAGCGCACAAAAAAAAATAAGCAAGAAAAAGAAAACAAAATGCCCAGGACTACGGCCAAGTAGCTGACTGAGAGAATTCTTAAAAAACAAAAAAAAAGAAATTCGACCAACAAAAAAGAAAACAATTTAGCATGCACAACACATGCTGCCGCTGCTCATTTCGCTGGAAACAAAGCGCACTACAGAGTCCTCCCTACGGTGCCCCATCCAGGAGCAATGATGAAAAAAAAAAGAAACCGTGGAAAAAAACACAATATTCCGAAATATACGTTCAGCAAAAAAAACGCGAAGCGAAAAGCAATATTCCAACCTCCAGATAGATATAGATACATATATAGTTTGCATGCCGCAAGAATGTTGCAGGTTTTGCAGGTGCTTACAACCAAATTAAATTAATGTGCAACCAAAATTGGTCCAGGATAACTGAATATAAAACTAAAGAGACCGGCTCAAGAATGTCCATATTCTAAAGCTATTTAAATAATAATTTAAAATGTATTCAGGCGAAAATACAAAAATAAAGCTGAAATCAATTTGTTAGCCGAATAATTTAAATAGAAATTATATAACTCTTATATTAATATTTAAAAATAGTAATTAGCCAATTTAATGTTCTTAAGAAACAAAATCTTTACTAACTTTTAACATCGCTTTAAAAAGTATCTATTTGTAGTCTTTTTGCCGCAAATACTCTCCATCTTTTTATATCGAAAAATGTAATAACCTCTGCCAAAGCCCCCACAAAGTTCATGGAACCATTTGACCGGTTCAGAGCCCAAATAAGCGCTTTAAATAATTTATTTATTTCCCTGCCTAATCCCACAATCCCAGCCGAAGCACATCAGCCACGCCCCCATGCACAAACAGCCAACTTAATGAACCATTCAAACATGCCCAAACAAGTCGAGGGAAAAAAAAATTGGTAACCCAAACGCACATCAAACAATTTCACAAAATTTAAGCGCACTTTCAGTTATTGTTATTTGAACCCTTTTTCTGTATTTTTTTTTTTTTTTTGTTAACCCACAAACGTGCGCACACATACGCGCAAACTCTCATCAACAAGTACAGTGAAAACATCCCCGTCATGGCCATTTTAATCAGCAAATGGAAGAAATTATATCATATACGTATATGCTGCGTAATAGGATTCTTAACAAATGTGCAGAAAAGGAGCAATATAAATGCTGCATAATTTGAAAATGTATGCAAAATCCCCAAAAATGAGCAGCCATCTCACAGCCAGTGGCAGTGTGTTGTGTCCTTCTTATCAATGCTGACACTCGTCCTTGCTGCTAGCTTCCGTTCTCGCTCTCCTCATGCCCCTGCCTTGTGGCGCTTTCTTTGTTGTCGCACCAAAGCTCCAAAAAAGAATCTAATTTGAAATAAATGAACTAAATATGCTTAACACGCGCGCTCCCCACCATGTCCTGGCTTGACGCAGAGTCCTTGGCTCACAACGACTGGTCTGGTCTGGCCTGAGAGAGGGGAGCGAGCCTGGTCTTTCCTTTCCTTTCATTTTTCGGTGGGGTTGTTGCTCGACTGTTTTGTCTGGCGCATATGAAATAACTTTTCGTTAGGTTTTCACTTATTTCGTCCCCAGTCGAAACAATTGTTGCCGCACAACCACCACACACAAACACACACACATTGTCCTGACTGGGGACGAGGATTACCGCCCACTGCAGTCGCCATAAACGAATTTGCATGGAATTTTAATAAGGCTAACAAATATTTTTATTTGCCTTCTTTTTTTTTTGTGTCGGCGGCTTTTCTTCAGCGTTTTTTGTGTGTGTGGCCCTTATTTGGATATTTTTCGTCGCCATTTTGGTTTGTAGTTGTAGGCTGAGTGTGCAAATAAGCATAAAAATGGCAAACTGATGACAGACAATCACGGAATTTTACCAAAAATAATGGCCCAAAATGTAGAATCAGTATTGTATGTAGTTTCCATTGGCCTTGTGGCCAACAGTAAATAAATTTAATATTAAATCTGATCAAAAATTCGCAAGAGCTCTTATGTAACATGCACATCATCAAGTGAAGGTCATAAAAAAGGTTATGGCCACAGGCAATAACATTAGCTATGGTAAATCAGCAGCAAATAAAGACCAGCACTTAATTCAAATTTATTGCCCATTTCCTCGCCAGCTTTTCTCTCTTACCAGCCATTTGGATCGACCCCAAAGTATACATAGCTTTCTAGAATCAAAAACTGATTAGGTGGCAAAAATAAATGTAAAAAAAAGGGATAATGGCTTAATGTGCGGGTTTCTCAATGTCCTGCTAAGGTAGAAGTTGCTTAACCTTCAGCATAAACTAACAAGCAAGGCTAACGTTATCGCCGTTTTATTAACCGTCGTTAAAGCGATAACAGGTGCTGTAAAGGGACAAAATGTACTGTTAAGTACCGGTTAAATTTGATAAAATCAGTTAAATTTCATATTTTCTTAAGAAAATGTTTTTTCTAAATGTTTTATTTTTAACGCTCCACCGTTAAATTCTTAACTCCCAGATAACCTCCAGTTAAGTGTAAGCTTTAACATGAAACTTAGAAAAGAAACGCCATTCTGTTCGAAAGACATTTCATTATTAGGATTAGTTAATTTTATCAGTTAATTTTATCAGTCGAATAAATATTAACTTTATCGTTACGAAAAATGTCAACTGGACATTCCATTTCTATAGTCTGTTGTTACCAATGTTCAGCTTCAGCGCGACATTAGCGAACAACAAGAACATGGCCAACAGACTCTCGTGCTCTAGGTCTGTTTTTGGGTAGTTTTTCCCGCGGGGAAAAGCAGTTGCCTCTTCGCATCAGTTTCCGATGTTAAACAGGGGTCAGGGGGTTGTGGCAAAGCCAAAAAACTTGTTCTCTGCCAGCAGATGGACATGGAGGACACAGCTTCCTGTCTGTGAGTCACCTAACAACTGCACAATGATGTCCAGCCAGCATGTCCGGCTAATAGTTTTCATTCTGGCTCATGCTCATGCACATTGACCACAGAACCAGAAACTAGATCAGCCCAAACCGGACCACTTCACTCTGCACATTTGTCATTCGCTTTTTCAGTCCGGTTTTGTCTACCAAACGAGAATTTCCCAAATATTTTAGACACTCCAACAGCAAAGAATGGTAGGGGGGTTGTTGCAGGCAGCTTAATAACCCATATAAGTCATGGAAATTTACTCATAATTTCGCCTTTATTGAGGACATGCTCTCATACAGTACGACGAGCAGGATTCTTCAATTTTGTGTCCATCTGTCGTTATGTTTCGAGTATGTTTATGATAGTTTTTGAGTGCTCGTCTCTAACGAGCCTAATCTACAGAATTTCTGTTTCTCGTTGATTTAGGAAATGTATTTTATGTTTTGCATTCGAAATAAGTAAATGCACATTAAATCAAATTGGTTAAGATAAAAATAGAGAAATAAGTTTATAGTTGCTTAATTAAGCAAACAAAAATATTAAAGAAAATATTTACCTTCAAGATATGAAATCTTAAGCGTTCAATTTCCCTTTAAAATTATTAATAAACATAGCCAGCAGTCCTATTAAACTTTAAGTGCCTAAACAATTTGTGTACATCAAAGATGCACATATTCAAATCATATTGGCATAAATTTACAGCTTGGAAGAAAAAAAGCAAAGTGTTAAGTTATGTAATACTTTTTAATGTCTGCCAAAGAAAACATAAAATAAATATCCATGAAAAAATATTTGAATATATTTTACAATTTTCCCATATACACATATATATATTGTTGTTGTCTCTGTTAGAAAACGAAAAGGAGAGAAAATCCTATTTAATAAAAATCAATTTTGTCATCAATCATTTTCAAGGGGGAGGCGGCGGCAAAATACCAACAAAAATCCCAGCTGCAGCAGGCGATTTCTTTTCATAACTCTTTGGGCCAGCACACTATCAATTACATTTATATATATACAGATATATATATATATACATAGGTACATTTTTATATTCGTATATAGTTAGTGTAGTAAAGAAATTCTCACAAAGACATTCTCGGCTCGTTTTTTGTTCAAAGCAATTGCTGTTGCAGCAGCTGGACAAACACGATAAGGATGCTACTGCTGCCACCATTCGTTTCATTGCATGCACAACTCGAGAAAATTCTCCCAAATACTATAGTATTCGAATAATTTACATACACATATGCACGCAGCCTGGGCAAAGAAAATTCAATTCGGAAATTTACATTCAAAGTTGAAAATTGATTTTTATCTTTCGTTCCCAGAGGTTGGTAACAAGGAATAATTGCTTCGATTTGCATTTAATAAAATGAACTTTAAACCTTACTTGGTCTTTGCTGATTGCTTCTCCTTTTTTTTTTTTGAAAATATATGTGTGCATTCTCAGTATAGTTGGGGGCAGTTCTAAGGGCACCAAATAAATTTTAAATTTAATAAAGCAAGCTCAATGCAAGACGTTCAAAAGTTCAAGCGCATCGACAGGAAAAGTCCGAAAAGATATATCCACAAAAATATCGCATTCAAAAACATATAAAAAATATGATAACATTTAAAATATATCGAGAAATATGCTATTTAAATGTAAAATATCGAAATTATCGAAACAATTGTATTTAATTCTTAAAACAACCTTTTAGATTACCTTTACATTGATAGCTTAAACGAAGTTGAGGCTCTTCTTCGGTCAAATTAATATCGTTCAAATGTACATGCAACGTTAAAATATCGATACAGTATCGATATATCGATATTTTCACCTTTACCTTATCTTAGTATGTTTTACCCCTTAATTAGGATTTGAACTTCTTAAATTTTTTTAATTTTCTATAATAACAAACTGTAATAACCTACAGTTCCCATTGTAATATAGTAACTTCCATTAGGCAAAATATCTAAAATAGGAGGAAAGAACACCGTAGACCCTCCATGGCATCATTCTTATTAGGAGGTTTTTCTATATCAGGCTGCAGCTGCTGTCACTTTGGTAATGTCATGCGAAAACTCAATAAATTTTGCGCCAACGATTTATCATGAGCTTCATTACGAAAATGCAGACACAATCACAAACGCTGTTCCTGTATAAGTATATGTGTGTGTGTGTGTTGGTGTTGGTATAGGACCCAGTTGCATGCATAAAATAATATGGCAATATTATAATAGACATACAACAATGGGAGCAGAGGAGCCAGCACCCAAAATGGCTGCCATTTTTCACATGTCAGGCCATTGATTTGCAGTTGTTACACAAAATGGCGGCCGGGTACCGTTAGTAACCCACTAATGGATTGTTGCCAGTCATTCATGAATGCCTGTGTGTGTGTGTGTGTGTGTGAGTGTTTGTGTGCGGGTTCAAGAAAGGTTATAACTAAATTAGCATAAATTGCGGCACGAGAATTGACAAACGAACGTGAAGCCTTTTGCCTAGTCCTCGATTATACATTGTGAAGTGTCGAGTAAATGTTTGAATATATCCATCCGTCCGGCCCCGCCTCTCTCAGAACTAAAATTAACAGGTTTCGCTTTGATTTATGAATGACACTGGCTGAAGACGACGACTGGCGTCAATTGAGTGGGCGGAATACAAATTAATAGATTAATAATTTATAATCGAATTTCGTTCGTGATTTGCATACTTGCTTTGCTTTGCTCCTCCAGAACAAACGAAAATGAGCCAGAGCTTCAGCCTGGGCCTGAGCCTGAGCCGAAGCCAGAAATTGCAAACATCACACTGTCAGAGAGCAGTTCAAACATTTTCCATTAAATTTAATTTACTGCACAACGCACCTACATCACAATGGACCTGACAGGACTTCGTCCAATGCATCTGTCAAAATGCCTGCCAGAAACGTACCGAGGACCAAGTCAAAGTCCCTGGCACGGTAAATTAATTAACTTTATTGTCTGAGACTGTCGTCCTGTTCGTAATTTGATTAAACAGCTCCAACTGCCACGTGTACATGCCTCTCTTAATAGATATATATATATTTATTTAATATATATATACTCTTAGACATACATATATATTTCTATAGATGGCATTATCGGTTGGATAGAAACATTTATCATTTTTGGTTGCATTTTTGAATTGAAATATGTTTTCCCTTCCCTGTCATTAAAGGTGAAGCATGCACATCGAGTTCTACTCTCTCTCTTTCTCTGATTTAATAGACTTAAGCTAATGGACTAAGTAGTGAACTCACAAAAGATTGCAGCATTGTCTGTGATAAATATTGACACACAACTCTGAGACTTCCAATTGAATTGTCTCGAAAATGTGTGTGAGGAAAAAGAGGGATTAGATTGTTGAGGGTCTAGACTGCACTTAATTAATCAAAAATTTCGAAATGAATGAAAGATTTAGCAGCCTTAAAATATGGTATGATTTGATTTTCCATATTGAAGCAGTCATAATGGTTATTTTTCTCTTAATAACTTAATAATCTTCTGATACCATATTTATCTTTTATAATATTCTTGTATTTTTATTTAATTTTAAAGAAAATGTAAGTACACTTCACAAATACTTATTTTAAACTTAAAGGTTTCAGCACATTTTAACGACAATGCCATGCGTGAAAAAAAACAATTAGAACTCCTTATTCGCACTTTTGCACCTCGAAAAAAGATACCTAGGGTTGTTTTTCCCTTAACAATAAAATAAAGTAGAGATAAAGTAAGATAATAAATAGGGGGCAAAATGCCATAAATTCAGAAGCTAACTAAGTAAAAAGGGGAAGATTCTCAGAACATGTGGGTGCAAATACACAGAAATTTCCGCTGAGCTTTTCAGGACGCTCCCTTGACTCAAAACAGAAGAGAATACATACGAAAACCTAAACAAATTTAAATATATATGTACATACATATGTATATACAAGGAATAGTAACCTCCCTTTTAGTTGATTTCCAAGTTGGTAATGCAATTTTGGTTCCCCTTGCACTCTTCATTTTGGGGCAGCAAAGTTTCCCTTCTAAACTCTCAGACCATTTTATTTGACTCTTTTCTTGTTTTCGATTGATTTTCACGAATTTTCTTCATTGCTCGATGAAGACAGAAGCGAAAAAAAAGGGGAACAGAAAAGGAAAAAATCCAATTTTAAAACTGAAATATTTGCAAAAATATTTATAATTGCACAAGCAGGGGAAATTTTCCATAACAAACAAAATTCCATTGATATTAATGAGGAACAAAGTACATAGTTCTCAAAATTTCAGTAATAGCCCAAATAATGAGTAATTCCGAAACTCAAGTGAATGAAATGTTCTTTACAATACAATACAAAGGGCAATTAAAACAATTTTACTTCCGAGAATTTAAGTTATTATATTGTAAGTTATATTTCTAGAGCACTCCCGGGACTTAAATAAATTCAGATAAGAAAATATGTATGACGAATAGGTCGGTCAGATGACGATTTTTCATTTTATAAACAAGAAAAAGTATATACAAAGCCACGCGTCCCAGAGGTATCAGGCAAACAATTCCATACATTTACGTCCGTCATCATTTGATAAGAAAGTGTGCTCAAAGACCGATAATTCTTCTCTACAGAATTTCTGCGATAAAACCTTCTTACGGAATCCTATATATTAGTTATGTTCGCTCTTAAAAGGCTCAGTTCTACTTTGGTCGGCAATCAAAAAAGTTCACATCCTTCAAAATGAAACTTCTGAAATTCGCTTTCGTCCTTCTGATGGTAATCTTTGCAGTTAGTGGAAGTGATGTAAAAAATAAAATAACATGGTGAATATAGTGATTATTTCAATAATATATAAGTAAAAGACTTATTTATTGGTGTTTTCACAGCCCTGAGTCAAGAACGTGCCCCATCCGTCATTCGAAGACATCCAATCAAAAATAAATATCTTTCAAGACGCGGAGATCGAAATAATTATGGATGACGACTATGCTTAAAATTAATGAATGTAACAAAATGCATTCATCAGTTCATAAAATAACTCAACTCTGGCAAAAATATCATTTTAAAATGGTTTTCCAAAATATTGTAATATTTATTGTGATTAAATAAACGTTAACCAAAGCAAGATAGATTGTTTTTTAAATTAGTATCAAAATCAACCACAAATAAATATGTAAAATCATCAATAAAATAAATAAAAGTTATCACTAACTTATAACCAAGGACTATAATAATTTCATTAAGGATGGCTGATTAAATAAAATATATTGAAGTAAAAGGTAACATCAAAGATCTTGAATATTTTATTTCGTATTGGTAAAAAAACAATGTTTAAAAATAAGTCAATTTTCAAAAGTTCCCATAAAACTTTGTCTAAAGAACAATAACTCATTTTTTTACTTAAAAACAGCCGGAGTTCAAAAAACAAGAAAGTCAAGTCAAATATTTAATAACAAATCATTAAAAATAATTAAAACAAATAAGTGACTTGTTATTTTTGCCTTGATAAAACTGGTATCTCATTACCATCCTCAGTTTTATTTTGTTCCCTTTATTTAAATTAAATTAAATAAGATAAAAACATCTAAGCGCCATAAAATGAGGAACATTTCTTGAAAATATTACAAGTAATTATTAAAATTATTGTCTTGTATATTTCTCCACACTATTCTTTATGAAACATTTCGATTAGTATTTTATCCAAACCCATAAACAACATTTATTATTATTTTAACCGTATAAATGCAAAGAAATTGCTTTGTATAAGGGTTGCCAACTCTAGCAATTCGAATATTTATATTTCTTGGAGCCAGCATACAAAGCATACACATATAAATATTCTACCGACAAATACAGATTCAATTCGAGTTAAAGAACCATCGTAAAAAAACCTGTTCGCTAGCAATCAACACACGAGCCATGACGTATTTCTGGATATCCATCGAAATGCGAGATATTGGATTTTACGATTGCCTGGAACGCTTGTCAATCAAATGCGATTAGCAAACGAGTTCTATATTTCTCTAGAAGAGTCTCGGACCCCACAACCAGACGCATCCAGCCGAGTTCAAGTGCAATTAACTGCAGCTAATTGAACCTGAAATCGGAGGGAGGGCGATAGAGACCCGAGAGACCGGTGTCGGTGGCGTTGATGGGATTTTCACAAAACAGCGTAGGGTAATACCACACGTAAAAATCAATAATGCGGTTTTGCCCCAACAGAATAAAGACGAAAGCAAAAATTAAACACACAACACTGATAACAACGACTGATCGTGGGGGCCTATAAAAGCGACGGTATGACTCTGGCTAAAGCATCAGTTCAGTTCTCGCTTCTGTTCAGCTAACATACTTTTACTACAAAGATGAAATTCCTTTCGGTTGCCTTTCTGCTCGGCCTCTTGGCTCTGGCCAGTGGTAAATATAGCAAAAAATAATTAATAAGACAGTGATTTGAAGTTAACCATATTATCTTCCCAATTAGCCACCCCCCTGAATCCTGGCAATGTCATCATCAATGGCGATTGTCGTGTGTGCAATGTCCATGGTGGAAAATAGGATGGAAACCTTCATAAACTGGATGCACATTATCGGAATATGAAGACACAATTGCTAATCAATAACTATTTGAAAATAAAATTCCCACACTAATCTGTACGGCATATTTCGTTCGATTTAATCTCTGACCTAATTCCGATTGCAATCACCATTGAACATCTGTCGGTTGGGCATTAACATTTCATTTCATTAATGCCATATTCAAGGCCCCCAATGGTTCGGGTTGGTTGGTTGGCAGCAAGTGCACTTCATTGATTTGTTGTAAAATGCTTGCATAATTTCATTTATTTGCTGTGGCTGTCGCATTGTTGGGTGCTTTATTGTCTGGATTAAGGAACATAATGTACGCTTAATATGCACATAACTGTTATGTTAATGCCGCCTACTAGTTCCCCTCCCCTGCTGTCATTCAATGCCCGTTTTTCGCTTATGGCATTTTGCATTGATTTATTAGCGTTTTCCAAGAGCCGCTTTTTAAAGGCCTTCGTTTATTTTCACACTCCCCCAATGTATACACTTTGAAAATTGATAATAATTAATGCGATATTCTCATTTAAAACTCTGCGAATATGTTAATGATATGGTTTAATTTCGTTTGCCGTCGAAAATTGTAATTTGATTGGGTTCAGATAATTCGAGCAGCGAAATAAGTCTTATTAAAGCTCACATAAATCCCAATTTGTTTACTTTCGAGCTGGCTTATAAAATATAATAAGGTTGGTCCATGGTGAAAGTAGATTGGTGGCTGTTATTAAATTAATAAAATAATAACAAGGATAATTAAAATAGAAAGCATTATTATGCCCACATAGCATTTCAAAAAATAATCAATAGAAAAATCCCTTATGGAAAAGAAGTTCTTATTAATAAAACCAAAAATTAGCTTTATAAGTTAGGAGAAAAAGAATAAAGATAGTTCTATATAAGACACACTTACTTACTTAATTAGAATTATAAGTGCAGTCATAATTAGTAGTTGAGGCTTACCTGCAATGAAAAAAACAATTTAAATCATTAAAAAGAGATTTAAAATATTTGTAAAGTTTATCACTTATATAAATTCAGATTAATAGACTTTTAAAAAGACATTTTAGTATTTTTATTTTCCTCACCTCGTTTCTATAATGTCACACAACCACATCAAATTATATAATTTATTTTGCTGCATCTTTCGGCAAAAACAGCATATATTTTATGCTGGAAAATAGCGTTCACCTATCCGAGTTATCATAAAATTTTCGTTTATTATTTGGAATAAATTTCAAAGGCCTTTGTGCTCATGCCGAATTTCGAATGCCATTTAAATATTCGCCTCAATTGATTCAGGCTGCAATTGGAAATGTAGATTTATGTCCCAGCAGCGCGCCAATCATCAAAATGCACTTTCTGTCCTTTTTCGACTTTTTTATGCCTCGTCTTTGGCATGCAAACATAAAAAAAAAATCTCTTTTTATTTTTCCCCACAAAACAGAGTCACAAAGGAAACGAAGCTGTGATCATGGGGTGGCAGTGGCGAATCTACATCAGTCGACATGAGCTAGAGAGTGAAATAATTTCAGTACCCCAAAGAAGCCCAATGCGCATAATTTAAGTGAAGAGCCGACAGACACGGCTATAAAAATTCGGGAGTTTATTATATTAATAATCTTTAAGAAGCTATGAAAATATAATTACATAATAAATAGATTTTTAGCTAGATTAAATATATATAATATGGATTTTTATTAAAGAATTATTATTTCATCTGTTAGACTGTTAGAGACCACTTTAAATAATATGAAGTTATTAACATAATGAAGCAACATCTCTAAACCGAGATTAAAGATATTTATTATATTGTATAATGTATTAGTCATATCCTGCAAACACATTTTATATGACAATAATTATTAATCAAAGAAAATAAAAGCAAGAGATATTAAGATCAACCAACAAATGTGCTATATAATTTATCTTAATTCTTAGAACTATATCTATAAAAGATTGTTCTCCCTAACATTTTTTTCTCCCAGTGAATAATCGGAGGAAATGCGGTTGTGCGGGAGTGTCGGATGTGAGGGCGTTGACTGCATTTCATTTTGAGTTTTCGGCAGTCAGCAAAATGGTAGCATGCTGTGCGGCTGAAAGCCGCAAAAAGGCACCGGCATACAGTGGGATAAAAAGGGACATTGCCTGGCCATCTCAACTTCACTTCACATGCAGTGTGTGTGTGTGAGTGTGTGTGTTCTGGCTTTATCGCATAATCTCGGCCCATGGGCCTTGGCATCATTTTTGGTGATTTTTCTTCTGGTTTGTCGGTTGGGGCTCGTCTCTACTTTTCGCTCCCCACCGATAATGATGTTAATGATGGGGTCACTGATGTGCTGCATACTTTTTGGCAGACCTTTGGTAACCGTAAACCCTTGCTCAAAGGGGGGGAGTCTTTATTTTGGCTTGGGGATACCACCTTGTACATTTACTTCAATTTTCTACAAAATGTGTAGAGTACACCATGTCTAACGAAAGCCCCAGAGTATGCTATAAACAATTTATTGTAACAACTCGTTCAACGTTAAAGACACAACACTAAAAACGAAAGACCAGTAAACCAAAAAAGAAAGGAAAGCAAAGAGAGAATCTCCTGACCAACCCTGCTTTCGCAGCCATTTTTCAACTGCTGTTTAGCATAAAATTTACTGCAGCAAGAAAAGCGTTTGACGTCGACCCGAGAGCCCGTAAATCCTACTAATCAAATTTATTACCCATATATAGAGGCGGGCCGCCGCCGCCAACCACAAGCTTTTTCTACCTTGCCCCTTGCTCCGCATGGGGTCCGTCGTCGTCGTTGTGTCTGGCCACTTCAAATGCCCCAGCAATATGCATATCAAATTTAATTAGAGCAAACGGGGTAAACATAAAGGCAGCCACAGCAGGTCGAAGCTCTAAGGAAGTGAAGAATGATCAGGACTTTAAAGGGAAGTCTGTAAGTGTTATTTGCAGCACTCTCATTGTGTTTTTCTTTAGAATTTAATAGAAAATAATTCAATTTTAATAATAATAGTAAAAATACAAGAGCTCCTAAGATAGTGTCCCATTTTACTTGAATTTCCCAAAAATAACGGTTGACTGCAAACCCAATTTAAGAAGAGAAACAAAAGAATCCAAAGCTTTACTATTTTCTTCTGCGATAGCAGTTTTTGCTCTCTTAAAACTGCTTATGTTATCTCTTTCAAACGGTTGAGGAGTGATGCAATGTACAAGCAAAGCAGCAATAACAGACTGCAAGTTTCACTCAGTAGCGAACGAGAGAGTTTGTTTTTAGTTGCATACTCAGAGAGCATCACAATTTCCCTGCGAATACAATTAAGCGGAAATCACGTTGCTCTCTTAACTTAATTTCTTGGGAGCGGTACCTAAATATTATACCAACTTAGCATAAAGTTCGAGCTCTGAATAATACAACTGGGACAACTCCATTTAAGTCACCTATCATTTATACAACCTTTTATTTTAGTAGTATTCTTTTATTGTTGTCTTTAAAAATAAGCAAACGACTAATTTGTTATTTAGAATTAAAAGCAAATGTTATCTCTAGTCATTAGGCACTATTCTCCTTGTAAAGTACATCAGTGTCTCCCCAACAGTATATTTTATTTAAAAGACTTTATCACACAAAATCCTGCCCAATAAATTTCTTCCCCAAAAAAAAAAAGGTCCAAAGCGTCTGTGGCGATTTTGGCTAATTTTGATTATTTTACTGCAGCCTGAAGAGTGAGGGAACTCACGTTAATTGCCTTACAGGCCCACAAAACGGCCACACACACACACCCATATACATATACACACGACCACCAACAAATTGTTGTGTGCACTCAATTTAAATGGAGTTTCGGCCTGGGCTCCATTCAGGTCCCAGTCTGGGGGATACTCTGATAGAATTTTTCCCTCGTTTTATGCTCTTTCCGGAGTTGCCATGAATGTGACATTAATGAGCTCTTAGCCTATCCCACAGGCAAAAGGCGCTCGACGCTCCTGGCGACGACGCTGGCTTTATGGCTATAATTTGTCCTTGGATTTTGGTAGAGAAAGAGTGTGAGACAGAGCCTGAGTATGTTCATAATTAAATTGTTATTTGGCTGGAGAATATGGCCCCAAAACTGCCTGCTCATTTGAAGGTTATAAAAGGTCGGCCCAAGTCCCTCACTCTCTCGATATTCCCACTTATGTGGGCTCGAGTGGTTGCCCGAGAGAGATTAAAAAATTACGTTTATGCCGAAATAAAATCCCCTTTTGTGAGTGTGTGTATGTGGTCGTGGTCACGCAGCAGGCTCTCCTTTTTCACCAAGGTTCCTGATTCATTGTCCGGGTAAAAGTTTTTGATTTCTCGAGCAAAAGTTAAACATAACGCGCCAGGTAAGTCGGGTAAGTTTGGCTCGTTCGCTCAATAAACTTAGTGCTCATTTTATTAAAAGCATTTTTGCCCACGAGTTTTTTTTTTATGGAAATCTCTTGCCAGTATACACAAAGAAGTGTGGATTTAATTTAATTGCTTATTGTTCAGCTCGCGGAAAAAGTTTCCACCTCTCGTAAGCGGGCGACAAGGGTCAGGGATCTCAAATCGGATTAAGAACTTGATAAAATTACTGAAAAGTTTAAGCAGATAAGATAAATCGCATTAATCAAGGAAACTAATTTAAAAAGAATGCTAGGGATTAATTTTTTGTTTAATGTAGAAGATAGATAAGCTTAAAAACAAGAGGAACTTTTTATTTATTAAAAAACATAGTTCTCACAAAAAAAAAAACAACAAAATGAAGCTAAAGCTTGTAGAAAAGGCTTTAATTAATAATTAATTTAATTAATTAAATGCTTTAATTATTAAAGATAAGAAGAAATATATTTCTTTAATTAAAAATGTATTTAAAGTTTATAAAATCTGGGAGCGTTCTCCTATTGCCCCAAATACCTTTTAAAAACATAAAAATCTTCCATGTGTGATGTTTTAATAATCGAAATAATGTCCCCCCACAAAATTAAAAACATTTAAATAAATAATTCATTGATGAGCAGAGTCAATAAAGTGCCCCCCCCTTGAAATATCATTAAAGTCTTATCACACACACACGCCGTTTGATTTCCCCCCCAAGGGCCATCCAATTTGCAGCGCCACATTGAGATTTATGTGGCTTATGTGGAGTGCATCGCATAAATCTCAGTCCCTGGCCCTTCTCCTCTCACTTACAAGCTCATTTGATGTCAACCTCAAAATCTCCGGGGTAAGAGAGTGTGAGGAGGTGACGTTGAACACCTCAAATGTATCTATTATGAGGCGGTGCACACCATTTACATGCCGCCAATTGGTGCCGCTTTTCGGGGGCGCCATAATGAAGTTGCATTCGGCATACGTCAGGGGCGTTACGCAATCAACAGAAATATATATATTATATATATATATATACAAATATATATATGCACACACGACAAGGCACGGCACACGGCGATTTTATCTAAATCAATTCAATGAATGCAGGCAGGCGGCAGGCACAGCCAGATGCAGACAGGCAGAAGGAAGTAACATCCCGCATGGATGTTGCTGGATGATGATGCTGGCAAGCATACAGCTAAAAATATACAAACAACTTGAAACTGGGAGCTGGGAGCTGGGAACTGGGAACTGTGAACTGGGAACTGGCAACTGGGAGAGCTGGGAATTCGTAATACAAAATACAAAATACGGAAATACAGAGTACGAACGGAATACGGAGCGCTGGCTACCCCCGTTTGGAAAGGCAAACACAATAACAGAGTCAGACGGCGATAAGAGAAACAGAAACTCAAATTAAATTAAAATCTTTCAGTTTCAATTACGAGTTTTTGTGTGCGCCACTCACCAATTCCAACATACAAAACACAAATTGCATTCAAAATGCATTAAAAGCAATTTGCACGAAAAATTTGCATAAAATCCAGGAGTGCGACGACACTCCAACGCAGGCCAGACAGCGCACCAAGACCAAAGGAACAAAATTATATTGCTATCAATTATAATGGCAATGACAAAACGCAAATGCAACGCAAGGTGAAGTTGAAGGAACTTTTCACAGTCGACAGTTGAAAAATGGGGGATGGATCGAGGCAGGGTTGCATTCCAAATTTGCAGTGTTACCAAGCGCGAGAGGAACATAAAAAACAGAAGTAAACACCAAAAATGCAACAGGGGGAAAGAGCATTATAGGAGGACAAGCAGATCCATCTGGTTACAAATGAGGTAAAAAGCATTGCATATGCATTTCTTAGAGATGGGATAAGTTACGAATTAACTTCTCCTATTAAGCAGATTATGGTAATTTCTCTAAAAGAATTAAATATCAAATAAAACTGATTGCCTAATTAAAATTTAAAAAAATTTGCTTATCCGCTGTTACAATTAAAAAAGAAATGGATAAATAAATCAAGATGGGTTTTAAAACACTTAAAAACACAAATCTTATACAATTATTATTATAATAAACAAAATACTGTAAAAATAGGCATACATAAAGCAAGGAAGTAAATGGTTGTTGGAATTACTTCTAAAATTCCCAAGTACAAATTCAGCAACACATTTTCTGTAAAACTTTCATCTAAATGTGTACTGATGATGTTATTTAGATGGAAACTGAAACATTTGTATTCTTAAAAAGAGCCTACTGATTGCCTTTGGTCAAAATCTTTGTTTATTTCTTATTATATTTTTTCATTTTTATTAATTCCCATATATTGCTTACAGAAATTGCCTTCACTAACCCATCTCTAACTTCATGCACTGAGGCTGACTATGCAAATTTATTTTTGTTGACGCCGTTGGTGGTGCAGCAGCACCGGCACAACACGGACACGCTTCAAAGGTGCAACCGATTGCTGTTGTGGCACTCAAGGAGGACGCATGTGGCAGTGACTCCATACCTCCTCTAGCTCCTCTTCCGACTTTATGCGGAATTGGGGGAAGATGCGGAGCTGGCTGGCAGACAGACTGAAGGACAGGGCAGGGCAGGAGGGGCAGATTGGCAGGCCAGACAGATTGCCGTTGCAGTTGCAGGCAGCCGGCGCCTGCTGTTGCCGCCTGCTGCCCCGCCCCATTGACAGCGACATTGTCGAAGGTGTTGGAATATATCCCAGCTTTTGTCTCCCTCCCTCCCGACCCGAACCAACCCATCCCATTCATAGAACATTGAATTATTGCTTGCTGCATGCTACAAATCAGCTATAAAGTTTGCTGCTGCCCTTGGTGGTGGGCCACCAAATGGTTGCAACTTGCACTGCTGCATGCAGCACACAAGCGGTATCCTTGGTTGGATAAATATTGTTCTACTTGTTCAACAGAATTCCGATTGATCTTTAAATTAAATTTGCAATCTTGTTTATAAGCTGCCGCCCCAGGGTAAATGGATGGGAATTGTTTATAGGAATTGCTACATTTTCCTCATGTTTATAAACAAGTGAGTGTGGCGGACATTTAAGTTCAAAATAAATTATAAAGCCTTTATATGTACAAAAAAAAAAGAGGGTTATGCATATATTTAATTAGAATTCCCTGATAATAAGTGATTTCAAATTATTTATCAAACATTTTTCCCGCTTACGCATGCATTTAATTCATAACCATAAAACAATATGCAAAAGCGCATTTAGAACAACCATTTTGGCCATTAATGGCAGACAGATAATATGCTAAATGACAATATAAATCATTTGATATGCATTAGTAAAGGTTCCATTAAGTTTAAACCATATTTTAATTGAGCAAAGTGAGCTATACTCAAACGTAATATTGTTCTATCACCAATTCGAATGTTTGTTTTTTCAAGAGAAAAGAAATATGTACTACTGCCTTCTGAAAAAAAATACAAAATAAAGGAGAGGAAAACAACAAGGAGAAAGCTTTTCCCAGATTTTTTTTTTTCTATTTTCTGCTCTTGTGGAAGTTGTTTCGCCATTGTGCAAACTTATTTCTTTTATCCCTCGCCATTTGCTGTTGCCGAGATTTGTTGAGAGCGAGCATAGTGTACACTCTGCTAATTGGAGCGGAAAATTAGCAAGTTTTATTGATTCGCTGCACAAGATTTATTGTTCCTGGCACTTCTAGTACAACAACTTCTGGAGGAAAGGATCAAGCCGAGGACGAGGCTCAACAAAAAGTTTGATCAGCTTTACAAAAAAAAAAAAGTTTTGTTAACTGGAAATGTAAAGTGCGCTTTAGGTAAAGTCGAAATCATCCATCCATCCGTTCATGCATAATTCAAATAGATAGATTTGCATCAAATAAATGTTGTGGAATTTCAACAATGCACAGCACACATAGAAGTTTTCAAATTAGTTTCTCTTTTTTTTTTTGTCAATTCATTCATTCATTCTTTCATTATTGTAAAAGCGGATTACAAAATATCTCCGAAAGCCCCAGCGGGGACGGCTGTCGTAACCGACCGAACACAAAAAATGCCTGCAGCAATATTACATTTTT
>JAEIIG010036950.1:0-24564 GCA_018904695.1 Drosophila parvula | reverse complement strand
ATATTTTTTACTTATTTCTAAATGTATTTATATATTTATTGTTATACTTACTTACTTAGTTATATATCAAACAAAAACAGCTCTTAACAAGGAAAGGTAATAGTGACGATGGCACCTTCATCTCACTAACAAAAAAAAAAACTAAACGCTGTTTCGGCACTCTGTTAAAAGTTTGTAGCCTTAGAACTAGTTACTTTGCAGCTACAGTTTTTGAAATCGTAGAATGCATTTTGAAAGAGATTTACAATATCTTTCGATCAAGTTATACATACATAAATCATTTTGATCGGACTATTGTAGAAGATTTTAAATGGTAGGGCTCTATTGAGTAGTCTTCTTGCCCACTGCAGTGTCGGTGTTCATCGTCACTACCTGGACTGCCTGTCCACAGTTTAGTTCTCTATGATTTTTTTTATATTTTAAGTTACTTATTTATTTATGTACATATTTATTTTGTTATTATTTACTTACTCATTTAAATTACTTCATTTATTACTTACTCATTTTCATACTTATCTTTTTTTTTATGTATACATATGTTTTTATTTATGTATTTACTTAATTATTTACTTGTTTATTTACTTATTTACATATATAATTCTTTACTTATTTATATCCATATTTTATTATTTATTTATTCCGCCTAAGACCCCCTCTTTAAATCGTCTGCCATCGTTTGGGGTCAGCTGAATATTTTGCCCTGCACAGTTGGGAGCACACAAATTGGTCGCAAGAATTCCGCCCATCTTAGCCAACACTGGCATTCGGCTTCCACCTGAGACCGTAATTGAAAATATTTCGGTACACACAAATCCACAGTGTGCAGGTTATGTTAAGGACTCTAATGGACCCAACGGGGGGAGTTGGCAGGGTACTGGGTTTTGGGTATTTGTGTCTTGGTTTTTCCTTTCTTTTTTTTGAGGGGGTGGGCCAAGGGCGGCAGGTTGCGGGTTACATGGCCAGGGCGCAGACTCAAAACGAAGCAACAGCGGGCCACGAATTACTCCGAAATGTTTTCACCCAAATTTGGGCCAGACTCGGTGTGTGTGTGTGCGAGTGTGTGTGTACGGTCTTGGGGGGGTGGGTGGCCTGGGGTGGCTGGTGGTTCGTTTTTCGGGAAATTCTTGGGGTAGCGGCGTTGGGGCTGCACAGCAGGGCATGCTGTCCTGTTGCTTGTGGCTGGATTTTGCGACGTCAGCAAACTGCCAGTGCGAACAATATCCACGCTCCCTCACATACATACACACATACAAGCAGATGAACACCAGCGGTGGGAAATGTAGTGATTCTCTAATAAGTGTAAAGAGTAAAGAGTAGAGTGTAAGAGTAAGGTAAAGAGGAAAGGGTCTAGTCGAGATATAATCTAAAACCTGACTTTTATTGCATAAACATATTATGTCGAAGGTATGAAACCGGATTTGATTTACAACTGTTTCGCCAGTGAGCCAGCCTTCTTCATCAGTGTCCTTTGCTGATCTTCCATAGCATTCAACGTACTTAATCGATATTATAATAATACATATTTACAATATAATTTTCCCATGTTAAACCGAAAAATTTACATTTCAAAAGTCAACCTTTCAGTGCAAGGAAAATAATTATTAATGACCATAAATGCACAAATGCAAGTATATTTTAAACTTTATTAAATTTATTTATTTTTTTTGTATTATTATGTACTAACTTAATTTTATTTACTTATTGTCGTTGCTAATTAGTTACAATAATTGCTTTGCTATTGCTTTAGTTGTCCCGGACTGTGCGCTTGTTCGTTTGTGCATGTGTGTGACTTGTGAAAGTGTAAGCGGGATGGCAATGACCGAAGGGCGACACGCAAAAAGCTTCCGAATCGAAATGTAACGGTAACGTTTTTAGCCGGGGAAAATGGTGCGAGAGAGAGATAAGGGGAGAACAACTGCTCCAGTTGTTGCTGTTGCAGCACATGTTGCTCCTGTTACTTCGCTTGTTGCTGTAAATGTTGCTGATATCGAACTTGTGCAACATGACCACGATATTCTGGCAACATGTACGAAAATGAAATTAAGAATATTTCATTTTTTAAATATTGTTGAAATAATACATATTTCCACAATATTTAAAAACATTTTTAAACATTTATATTTTCGTTATCTTTTCTATGAGTAATTATTATTTTTTCCAAAGCCTCAACACAAGTTAATTTCTAGTTTTAAGCCACAAAAAAAAAACGAAATATAAATAATTTATTTAATTTCTATAAAACACATGAAACACGCGCTCAACTCTAATTATGTTGCTGTCTAATTTTTACTGTTATCTGTGCTGTTGGTGTTACTTGCTGATGTTGCTCCCGTAGATGTTGCTGGTGGTACTGCTCTTTCAAATGCTTCAATCATTCTTGTTGCTGTTACATGTATGCGTGTGTGGCTGCTGAGAGTAAAGCTGCTGAGGTGTATATGTATGGGTCGGATTAACTATGTAAGCAGTGCCGTTGTTCTTACTGTAAATAATACTTGCTAGTGCCTGTGTTGCTGCTGGCAGTAATGTTGCTGAAGATATTGCAGGTTGTCCTCTTTTAATTCTGCAGATGTATGTATGTACATATACATTGTTGCTGTAGCTGCGATTATTACTGTTGTTGGTGCCATCGCTAAGGATAACTGTTGCTGTTGCTGTATTTTTACAGACTGATGTTGCTGTGGCAGATGTTGCTGCTGCTGCTAATGCTGCTGCTGCTGGTGGCGTCGTGAGTGTCTGTGTGTCTGGTCGTTGGTCTGGCGCCTGTGCCTCCTCCATTCCATTTGGGCCTCCAGTTCTGGCGCAGTGTCCCTGTCTCAGTTTCGGTTTCAGTTTCAGTTTCGCTGCGGAGTTGGTCGCGTGCACACGCGCTTTGCCTGGGAGAACTTCCTACTGAGACCGTTGCCGCCGTTCGCTGGGAAAGCGCCCAGAGATATGCTACAGACATTTGCCCAATTTTTTTTTTTTGTGCCGTTACCTTAGTCGGTCAGTGAGCCAGTAGTCCAGTGTGTGTGTGAGCCTGTGCGTTTTTCCTGCATTTTTTGTTGTTGTTTTTTTTTTTTGGCGTCGACGGAACGAGATGGCGGCCCCGGCGGCTGCCGAATTATTTATAAAGAACAGCAACTAGTACGTCAGCGGAGAGGACGAGGGAAGCGTGGAGAAGAGGAAAAGAGGAGAAAAAGAGGCTGCCACAGGCGACACTTTGCTCTCTGACAGCGTCAGACACTCGGCATACGCAAAACAAATACAAATTTTCGAAATACATTTTACGCGCGCGTGTGTGAAAAGCAGGGGGCCAGCACAGGGGGCGGCGACGCGACGCTGATAGTAAGAGAGAGAGAGAAAGAGAGAGAGAGAGAGAGGAAAAGCTTTGGGCAATCTCCGCAAGCCCAAAACACACGCCCACGCACACCAGCACACGGCATTATACGCACACAGCGACAGCCGCAGAATGGTGCAAACCAATGCAGGTAATAAAAGTGATCACCTCAAAGCCTCCCCCTCTCAGTCCCCCCTAAACCCTAAACCCTAAACCCTTAAACTTAATCAAAAAAAAAAAAACCCGTATATCTCAATTTTGCCTCATTCATTCATTCACATTAGGGTGTCACTCTATCAGCAATAAAATATTTTCTTTTGCTGTAAACTTCTCAAATGTCATTTTGCAACACTTTACACTGCCGACATAGCCACCAAATAATGGAAATTCATACTTTACACTGCCGAAATAGCAACAAAATAATGAAAAATCATATTTCCCTAAAGTTAAGGCCACTAAATGAACATAAATACAAACATTTTCAATAATCTCCATTAAGAACTAAAGTAATCTGAGTTTGCTGCACTTTACAACACTGTAAACTATGCAAATTGGATTTAAATCAAAATTAAAATATATTTTACATTTAAAGATATACGACATATGATATGAACCTAACTTAATAATTTCACTGCTTATTCCTCAAATATCCCTAAAACTATATATTTGTTGCCAAAATAGGGGAATCGGATATGAAGAATATACATATATATTTAACCAAAGTACCAAGACACCAAGTAAAACCCCCTTTAATGGTTCTTTGACAACGGATTCGATTACAATATAAACAAAATAAAGAATGAAGACTGTTTTTCCATTCAGCTTTTGCAAACAATGGCTAAGGATTAAGTTTCAGCCAAGAAAGTGCGATATTGCTTATAAATATTTACTAATACACACGTTTTTGGGGCCATTAAGAACGAAATGTTTGTGTTTTTTTTTTTGGTAAACAATAATATTACGCATACGTTATAATATTACAACAATCTAACCTTAGAAATAAACAAAAAGCAGTAAAAATAATGCAAAATGCTTATACTCACCAGGAAACAAATCAAATCAAAGTAATACCCACTGAAAGCATTGGTTTCCTTTTTCCAACTCCAATTTAATTATTTATTCTCTACATATATAATATTTGCTCGTAATTAACACACACAATTAAATGTTTTTTTGTTCCTCAACATTATCCTATACTCTTTGGCGCCGTAATCTCTTTGGTGTAATTATGTTGGGGCATCCAGCGACGAGTCACCCTGGCGACACAGGTGCACACGTTTGTGTGGCAGAGATAATGTCGGCATTCGGGCTGCATCGCCATTCGCATATTTCATATTTTATAATATATGTATTTTCCCCGAGAATTTCGTGACTATGCACACACGTTGCGGCTAAAGCGTTGAAAGCCCCATGCAAATAGTACATATAGTACATCCTCGTATTTTATTCAGGTGCTTGGTTGGGCAAGGTGCACGGGCAATTTTCCGAGTATCCGGTTTTGCTTGTGTCTGCGTCTGTGTCTGTTTCTGCATCTGTGTCTGCGTTATGCATTTCCTGGTAATCCCTGGCAATCAATGCAGCACAACTCCTTTATCCGGACGGCCCAGCCAAGGACACGAGCGCAAGGCAATTTAATCAGGCTCCGTTCTTTGCACAATTTATCTGCCCGACTTTGTTTGTATGCGTTTCGGATAAGTCCGCTTTCATCGTACAGTAAGGGAAATAAATGTGAGGGCAGCGTACGGTTTCCCTCTACTTAAAAGGGAAATCTTTACAAATTAAAGGGGTTCCTCAACTTTACTCAACTTTATTCATCTATGTACATACGAGTATATGTGTTATATTCTACGGGCCTTTACTTTAACTTCCCCTGTCTGTTGGCTTTTTCTTTAAGCCTCTTTTCTTTTCTTTTTTTTGTTCTATTCTCATCTCTCAACTTTATTTTGTGTATTTTTCTGCTCAAAGTGCTTTAAAAAAATCAAAAGTCTTGAAACTGGGAAATCGTTTGGCACATAAGTAATTTTCTTGAATTACATTTCTGCGCCCAGGTAAATGCTTACATTTTGGTGATCAATAGGGAAACAAAAGCAAGCGATGTATTAATAAAATTAATTTTAAAATTAAGATAAATGTAATGGAACTGACACAAAGGGCTGATTTTTCAATGCCTTCTTTACTTGTTTCATTGTGGTAAATTTAGGTATTCTCTATGCGATTAAATTTGTAAATATATCGACGATATATCGGTTGATCTCAAAGGAACTTTTAGAACTTTTAATGTCTAATGGCTTGTCCACACTGCTTTACTCTATCGGGGAACCATTTACCCTTTTTCATACCAATACCTATACTTTCTCCTAACGCGCCTACTAACACCTAACCCTAACAAGCACGTGCTTGGTGCCGCAAGGGCCACTTGAGTGTACTGACCGTAGTGCATCAACGTCCATTATAAAAAAAAAGTCTACAAATATTATATATGAAACTAATGGATCTTTAAGTTCGGGTGAAATCGGTAAAATTGTTCACCAAAATATACTTTTAATAATCATAGTAACTTTGCTGTGAATAAGTGTTGCTGCTGTGTCAAATTCAGTAAACAAAATATGGCCACACTGGCTTTTCGATATTAACACTTGGACGATATTTTCAGCGATATTCGGGGACCTCGCCAAATCACTTAATATTATATATCGAAAATGTAATTAGTATGTAATTAAGTCGTATTGGAAACACCCTAGTTAATTCGACGAAAAGTAGTCCTCGAAAATATACATATTTGTATTTATTATAACAGTCGTAAAAGCAACTGCAGAATTTGAAATTTCCTCAAACTAAGTAGGCCCTGATCTATCTGTTAATGCCTGTCATTCGTTAATCATTCGTGTTCAGTAAGGGTTCGTGTGAGTGCTTTTGGTTTCAGCTGTTTTTCGTATATTTTTTATTGTAAATTACTTGAGCAATTACTGAACAATTACAGTTTCTTGCGATAGACCGATAGATGGTTATAACCCGTTGCAGAGTAAGTGTTTCCACCAAAGTGAATTAATTAAAAAGAAAGTACTAATTCTCCACGGCTCCCATCAGCTTCGCCGAATTTACTTATTATTGGACTATATTCTTCTTAAGCACAACTAAGAATTGCACTATAAAAATCTCAATTAAATAGAAAACATATAGCATATGGGTAAGTCGGAAAGCGAGTTACCACCAGAAGCAACCCAGGACATGCATAAAGGACGATTTTCTTTACAGATATGAAACCTGCTAGCGTCTCTCGAGTGTACGCCGATGTTAATAGACGCAAATCCCCATATTATTGGAAATTTGACAAACATATACTCAATTGGGGAAAGCTGGACCATTACCAATTGATACGTAAATTGGGTAATGGCCGGTATTCGGAGGTATTCGAAGGCATCAATATTGTCACCAACACCAAGTGCGTTATTAAAAGTCTCAAACCCATCAAGAAAACGACAATCCAGAAGGAGGTGAAGATCTTGCAAAACTTGCATGGCGGCACAAATATTATACAACTGCTGGACATTGTGATAGATCCCAACACGCTGGCAGCGTCGCTGATCTTTAACCGCGCCAAAAATGAGAACTTCCAAAATCTAATTGGCAGACTAAATGATTTCGAATTTCGTTACTATATGCTGGAGCTCCTAAAGGCTCTCGATTACTGTCACAGCATGGGGATTATGCATCGCGACGTCAAGCCCGATAACGTAATGATCGATGTTGGTAATCGTTCGCTGGAACTTATCGATTTTGGTCTTGCCGATTTTTATCATCCGGGGTATATGTACATTTCCACTGTTGGATGTCGTTACTTCAGGGGACCCGAACTACTGGTCAACTTTCGTATGTACGACTATTCACTAGATCTATGGTCGATTGGCTGTATACTGGCCTCGTTCATATTCAAAATAGAGCCGTTCTTCAGAGGCCAAGATAATTACCATCAGATGCAACGCATTGTCAGGGTCCTGGGCACTAAGGATCTACTTATCTTTTTGCAAAAATACAACATTGAGCTGGAGCCTCAATTTGACAGTCTGCTGCGAGGACATTCGCCAAAGCCGTGGAAGAACTTCATTAAGCCCGGCAGCAAATTTGTGCCCAGTCCCTGCGCCATAGATTTGGTCAGTCAACTTTTACGCTATGATCATGCCAAACGAATGACCGCTCGCGAAGCTATGCTTCATCCCTATTTCTATCCGATTACTGGACATGGGTCTTGACTCAAGGGATGAAATGTAGTCAACACAAATATACATTTCAGATAATTAATATGTAAAAGAACCTGAATGAATCAGCAAGGAGTTGTTACACCCAGGAAACGATTGGCAGCATTTCTAGTCGAATTTGATTCTGATTTCCTCATTTATGTTATTGTTGGTTATTTACGAAATCAATACAATAAACACATCAATTGCGCATTCTAAAAAACAGGTTAAATGTTTCAATTGCATTTGTTTAAGTAATAGAACGATGTAGGTTAGAGGTGGGCACCAAATATAACGGAAAGAGCGGCAGACAGAATATGCGAGCAAATGATCTTCATTTTGGAAATCCCACAGAATTGATTGTTGTAATCGCGGGACATTTTTGCATTACATTTTTGTGGAATATGTTTTTGTAAAGTTTTACAAATAGCTGAACTCGAGAAAGAGTCAATGTGGAACAAATTAGCTTCAATTCAGTGTTAAATTGCATATATTATATAAGCAATGACTATAAAAAAAGCTATTTTACTATTAAAATCGCTGGATTAAGCTACAAATTTAATTATTTAATTAATTTACAAGAGCGTGTCATACGAACATTTATAGTTCTTGTTTAAGGCTAGATTTGGCTTAGACACAACAATGTGAATGTTCTGTTTCTTTTTTTTTTTATTCTGTGCGACGACTCGCGAGTCAGGGCTTTGGGCAGCCCTGTTTCACATCGATTTATATCATATTAGAGACCAGCACGACTGCATTTCTTGTACTATTAACCAATTAAATGCAAAAAAAGTTTATACGTTTCTGTGCGACGACTCGCGGGTCAGGGCTTTGGGCAGCCCTGTTTATATTATCTATTTATATATATTAGAGACCAGCATGACTGCATTTTTTATACTGTTAACCAAATAAATGATAAATTTCTGTGCGACGACTCGAGAGTCAGGGCCTGGGGCACCCCTGTTTCATATAGATATTTATCATATTAGAGAACATTACGACGGATTAAACAGCAACAACTAATCGATACTGAAATTGATTTTAAGGAAAGTATCTATTTTCCTGCTTGGACACATATCCCCATGTCATATTTCTCCGGGCCCAGACAGGCATTCACACACTCCGTACATTCCATGGCCGAGTATCTACGGCCTGGTGACCACTGTCCACTGTCCGCTTGTCCGTTCTGCGGAATGCAGTGGGGAGAGGGGGGTAGGCCTGACACTGACTGATGAGCGAAGGATGCGGGCATTCCGATGGCGGTGACGGCGGTTCAAGTTTTATGAATGAACCTCCATTGGCCGCATCGAACAGCGGAATATGGCGGATAGGAGCAACAGTGGTTGCCCCCGTCGTCAAGGCGGGGGCGTTTGTTTATGTTTTATTTGGCGGCCTTGTTCTCCCTCCTCTCTACTTGGGGGTGGGTTTGGCCACAGCTGATGGATGCACCCACACACAAGCACACATCAACACCAACACCAAGAGGGAATGACGTGTCCGTGGTGGTGGTGGCGATGATGATGATGATGGCGAATGGTGTGGCGGACATCAATTGCTCAATTATGGCATTAGCTAAAAGCCAAGAGCTGTTGCCTCATGACTGCTATGAGCTGTCAGCTGGGGACTATAGACTGTGGACTCAACTCGGCCTCGATGAGATTGACTTGGCGAAGTTCTTTCTCAATGCCGCACACACACACACAAAGGCTGAGAGGAGTGAACCTAAAAATACAAAAAAAAAATAAAAAAAAAAGAATAAGAGGTTTTCAGCTGGTTTAATGTGGCGTAAATCCATACTCTGGAAATTGGTCGTTATATCCTGCGACCTTAAATAAATATACCCTTTTTCCTTGATAAAGAAATACTTTATTAGTTCGTTGTACTGGATTTTTAGCAGAAAAATAAATTTCTATATTTACCACACAGTTAGGATCCCTGAGAGACCAGGCTCCTTTTGCCCTGGCTAGGCAGGGATTTTTTGTTAAAGGCTAAGCAAGGTGGTGGTCCACCTTAAAGGACACATGACTGTGCACTTAACGCCCCGTTGACAGTTACAGAGGTCAAATGGTGAGCGATGCATGTGTGTGTGCCTCAGTGTGTATGCCTCTGTGTGTGTATGCCTCTGTATGTGGCACGTGTTTGTAAAGTACTGGCCATAAAGTATTGTACAATTTCCAGCGCTTTCAGGGGCATGATGGCACTAAGAAACACCAGGGAACATACATACGAGGCCATCAAGCTCAAGAAATTAAATTGTACTTGCCAAGGGATTTTGGCCAAAAATTTGATATAAAATATTTGCAATCCAAAGACAGGAAATATTTAAAAACACTAACCCACACTAAACCCCACACCACCAAACATATTAAAAATTTTACAATTTCTAAAAAACACAAATTTATACCACCCCATATAAGATGATTCTACCTAATCTTAAAAATAGAAATAAATACCTTTAAGAAACTTACGAGTTGAAGGCCCACGTCGCCATTGCTCAACATCATTGCTAGCTCATAATTTTAATTATTTGTTAGCTCTTTATAAATAAATAAATAAATAAATATTTCCAATTTAATTAACTTAAAAAATGAATATTTTGTATATAGTATATATGGTAGTAATATCTGGCCTGGTTACTTTTATTTATTTTCTTCCAACACAATGGGTATTTTTTTTTTCGCTAACGCGACATTCGCACACGTCCCACCCACTGACTGACTGACTGACTGACTGTCTTTCATGACAAAGCCATCAAAGTGCCGTGCCGGCTTACTGTCAGCGACAGGCAGCGCGTCGCATCGTTAGCCTGATGTGTGCGTGTGAGTCCTGGGCTCTCTCTCTCTCTCGTGTCAGTGCCATTAATATGAAACCCCCCCAAGTGCCGCCTAGGCTCCTTTAAAATTAAAAATCCACACTGTCTGGTCATCATTAATTTCACGTCCAACCCAAACATGTCACTGCGCTCCGCCCTCCATTGTTTCGCGGACTCCGGTTCAAACTTTCCAGTTTTGTTCTCTGCGAAAATGTTGGGTCTGCGGGTCTGGAGGAGCCTGAAATTCTGGGCGGACAAATCCGAATATCAAAGGGAAAAATTCCTAAAAGTCAATCAAAGCAACTTTGCAGAAGAAATCGCATTGTTTGGCAATTCTTTTGGCCGATTGATAGTTGAAATCCAACGTGGCCAAATTCGAATTAGGCCAGTCTCTTGAATTTTTGACATAAAACCAATTTGTGACTGCAAAAAGGACACAAATCCATTATCCTGTTTAAGCTCAAAAGAGAATATTAAAAATTGCTGAGCTTAGTTTAGGAGAAAAATCAACTCTTGAAAGAAGATTCACTTAATAATTACTTTAAATTTTAAAGGGGATTCAATTATTGGTTTCTTTTAGCCAAGTTTAAAGTGGAGGCTGTGGCAATTAAGAAACATTTGCCTGTCAAATCGGATTATATGGTTCTTTATATATAAATATATAGATATAGATGGCAAAGAGAGATTGCCAAGCTAAGCCATTGCCTTAAATACAAAATGCATTTGCCGGATTCTCCGGGAAAGTAAACTCTGCCCCAGGCCCGAGTATATCTTATTTATTATTTTTTTCCTTTTTATTTAACTCCCATTTGGCATTTGTGCTTTCTTTATAAACTGGAGTGTCAGGTTGGGTTGATTAAAATTCCTCTTTTCTTCACTCTATTAAATTACAGAGAATGCTGTGTTGCAGATTTCTCGGTAAAGACTTAGCCGCGCCGCCTCTTTCCGCGAAATTCAAATGCATTTCGCTTTCTAGGGAATCTGTGGGGATAATCCCCCAGCCGGGCGAGTGAGAGGATTTTCCCTTATATTTTATATATATTATATATATATTTTGTTCACCCTGTTTGTGCCTAATAAAATATGCGAGTAGTGATGGAATTCCAGGGAGCCAAGGCTTAGAGTTGCCCGGTGGCGGCTGCTCGCCGCGCAATTTCGCATCCCACGCCGTGGCCAAGTGCAATTTGTTGGTTTTTGCAATTAAAATTATATGCGCTTCGCCCCCGTTCCCACTCCGATTAACCTTTGAACTTTTCCTTGGGGGGGGGGAGGTGTTTCCCTGGAAACGGGCAAAAGAAAAGCATCGGGCGGAGTATCCTACGGGGCATTTAAGCAGCTTTACAGAGGAAATCACAGCAAAGTCTTGGGCAATGGGAAATGGAAAATTTGCATCTCACAATTGCGAACTGCAATCGCCAACGCAATTTGTGCCCGGACAAGCGGCAGAACAAACACAGTCTCTCACAACACTCGAATGCCTAATTAAGCCCGGGCAAACAGTTTCGTTGCGAATGCAGAAACGCATTCACTGGCTGCTCTTGGCCGGCCAGAAGGTCAGGGTGCATCGTATAGCCAACATACCACGACATGACACGACTCTCATGAGCCGACCTTTTCAGCGTTTGATTCAATTCATTCCACGGCATTAATTCAATCGTGCAGGCGGCTGCCCGTCAAAGTAGGCAACGCTTTTAGTGCCCCCGCTTCTGATTTTATTTTTCTCATTTATTTTTCGACATTGAACTTTAATCCGCAACAGACTGAAGCGCAGGAATTGTGAAAGGTTGTACCCATATGGCATATGCCAGTTAAAACCCAACTCAATGTCCGATGCGGGAAATTCATCGGAATAGTCGTTGGACATGTGAAAGATGGAATAATAATAAAGGCTTTTCCGAGTCCCAAGCTGTATGTGAAATTTATATTATTTATAATAATATCAGGTATTTATTACCAATGATATTATATTTATTTATTATTATTATTATTATTTATTACCAGAACTTTAAAGCAGGCATGGGCAGCAATTATAACGGAAAGAGCTACTGCTTAGAGACAACTTTTTGCAGGCTTTGTTTTGGGAAACTCGAGATCGCGGGCATCGGGAGCTGAAAGAGACACTAAGAGCCCAGCCTGGCTTTAGAGTATAAAAGAGAGCCTTCTAAAGTTTTAATAGTTCTTATTTGTATTTTTATGAAGCCATGTACAGCTTTTTCTTTTTCTCTTTTTCTTTAATATTAAGTTAAGTAATTACTAAACCATTAAGTCAATAATAATCAATAATCAATTATATATTATATAAATACTATTACTATACAAATACTGTTTTTTCGTCATTTGGTATATAATATATTCAGAGCCAGTTTATAATACCTTACTCAACTAATTATTATCGCCTGCATCGGGAGCTGAAAGAGACACTAAGCGCCCATCCTGGCTTTAGAGTATTAAAGAGTGCATTCTACCTTTTTAATATTTGTTAATTGTATTTTTCTTTAATATTAAGTTAAGTAATTACTAAATAAATAAGTAGTATATATATAATATAATAAATACTATTACAAATAGTGTTATTATCTCCATTTGGTATATATTCGGAGCCAGTTTATAGTACTTTATTCCACCAATTATTATCGCGAGCATCGGGAGCTGAAAGAGACACTAAGCGCCCATCCTGGCTTTAGTGTATTAAAGAGAGCCTTCTACATTTTTTAAACTTTTGTATTTGTATTTTTATGAAGCCATGTACAGCTTGTTTTTCTTCGATATTAAGTTAAGTAATTACTAAACCAATAAGTAGTATATATATAATATAAATACTATTACAAATACTGTTAATTTCTTCATTTGGTATATAATATATTCAGAGCCAGTTTATAGTACTTTAATCAACCAATTATTATTTAATTTCCGAATTGTAGGATTTTTCTCTGCTCTTATTTGTACGATATCGTGGCTTGTATGTAATGGGGCACTCAGACATTAATTCACCCCCGTAATCCGTTCAATTACCGGCGCCCCGTTTGCGGGGTGGCTTGTTCCAACTTCGATTTCTCATCAGAATCAAGCTGAACTTTTTAGGTCTGGGGTTTGGGTTTGGTCTGGAGAACACAATGAGCCCACAAATGCCAACATCAGCTGGAAGGAACACTAACATGTTAATGCAGTTTGCGTGTTGGGCACAAAACATAGGGAACTCGAACTCGAACACACACCACAGGCCCCTCCAAACGATATTATGTGTACAATACATTAGACTGTAATTAATGTCGCAGTTTCCCCAACTCGCACATACTTATATATACAAATATATATATGTATATATATCTGTATATACCCGTACTTATTTATTTAGTTATCTGGCCATGCGGGTGTCTCTACATTTGGTGCGAGATAGCAAACCCCAAAAAAAAAAACACACACACAAACCAAATAAATTGAAAGCCACAATGTCACGAACACAAAAAATAAGGGACAACAGCAGATGTTGATGCGATAGGATGTCGTTTAATGAGATTTATACTGAGAGAAACTAGGGTATTGTTTGGTTTCTAAAGAATTAATATACTTGAGTTATTAGCTTTAGTTAATGGGTTGAGAAATCCTTTGATTTGCTAAAAGAAAGTTGAAAAATAATAAGGAATATATAGAAAGGAACTTTTGTTTAATTTTGGGCTTAATAAAATGCACTAAGACCTTGTCAGAGAGTAGAAGTCACCTGATTTCTATAAGTATTCAATGCTTACTAACTTCTTAGTTGGGAATTTCAAGGGAACTTTGTGGAAAATATGCAGAGACAAGTAGCTACCTATTATATCTATTAGTGTACGTTGCTTACCAACTTCAGACTTGAGAATTCTAGTGCAAAAATACCCAAAAATCTTTTCAACTTCTCATGATCATCATACGATTACTGCCAACTTTACAGTTGGGAATTCTAGTGCCACTTTATGGCAAAAAGTCACAAATAGTGTGCTAATATTGCGAGTCCCCTCTACCTTAGCAGTATTCGAAGCTTACAAACTTCAGACTTGAGAATTCTAGTGCAAAAATACCCAAAACCCTTTTCAAATTCTCATGATCATCATACGATTACTGCCCACTTCATAGTTGGGAATTCTTGTTATATGAAAAAAGTCACAGAAACTGTGCCAATATTCTGAGTTACCTCTACCTTAGCAGTATTCGAAGCTTACAAACTTCTGACTTGAGAATTCTTGTGCAAAGGTACCCAAAAACCTTTTCACCAACTTCAGACTTGGGAATTCTAGTGCAAAAACGCAAATAGTTCTTGTCACATTGTTCTTACCAACTTTACAGTTGAGAATTCTAATGCAAAAAACCCTTTTCACCTTCTCATGATCATTATGCAATTGCTACGAACCTTACAGTTGGGAATTCTAGTCCCTCTTTATGGGAAGAAAATGATATAACCTGTGCTAATAATCTGAGTCCCTTCCACCTTATCAGTATCCAAAGCTTACCAACTTCACACTTGGGAATTCTAGAAAAGAACTTATCACGTAGCAAGATACTGCATATATCCCTTGCTTGCTAGTTAAAATGATAACTTACTAGCTTTACTTTTTAAGGATACACCTTGATTAATATAATATAAATATTAATTAGAAATATTAAATGATGAATTGGAAAACCTTTACTAGGTTAGTTAGGAAAGTTAAAAATATATTAACATTTATTCATAAACCCAATAAAATACGTTTTAAGAAGTCTGAAATAACTTCTTGAAATCTTTTAAATGAATGTAAATTTACCATCAAATTTGAATCTACATATGTATGCAACATGCATTTCTCTTAGTGTAAAAAACCTTTGTGTTAGTAGGCTTGCGGCGTTTCAGCACTTTTTGCTATATGCCGTTGTGCCCGTGCATTGCCTTTGTCTAATTATGTGTTTATCTTAATTCTATAAAAATACATGTCAGCTTGACAAACTATATATACTATATATATACATATACTCGTATATATTTGTATCTGAAAGTAATGTAAGCAGTGTTGGGTTTCGGATAATGGAGTGTATTGCAAATTAAGCCAGATGCCAGCATTATATTATATATAGAATTATATTTTCACTCTTTCAATATCGTTTCTACAACAAAATTAAATTCGCATTTAAAGAACCTATTCTGACCTTTTCTGGCAATCAACCAGCGGAACAGAGCCATAACTTCCTGTAACCAACATAAAAGCTGTTTGGTCATAAAGCCAAATTGAGACGAAAGCCCGCATTAAGCCAAGGCCAAGAGCTATATCTGTACCTCTGTACCTGTGTGGCCGCCACCTCAAAATAAATCTATATAGCCTCATCTGGGTGGGCGGTGGTTGATTGAGGGGAGTGGCAAGCCAAGTCAGTGGACCAGCGAGCAGCACCTAAGGTTTTTTGGCCCGATGGAAATAGAAACATTTTATTTAAAATGTTGCCCTGCCCTGCCCTTTCCTGCCCCCTCATATATGTGCGCCCCTCTTAATTAAGGCTCTCCCCGTCCAGCCTGGGGTGTGTGTGTGGCCCCAAAATACCTCGGTTATTGAGCCTGTTCAAGCCATCAATTGCCATTTGGTGGGCCAAATGAATTTACGATTAGAGGCCAAGACCAGCTTCCTATGTTTCCTGGACTTGGCAGAAACTGAAATTGATTTCCAGCGAAGCAAAATTCACTCTTGATTGTTCTTTCTGCGCGGGGGATAATTGGTAAAGTTTCTTGTGCCGGCCAAGGGATTGTAAATAATGTTCTTAGAGTTGAACTTACATTGGGGAATTCATTTGGCGGCTTGATTGCGATTGATTGATTGATTGCCTCTCCCCTAGCCAGGTGGAAAATTGTATTAACTTATAGTAAGTGTTCACTTAGTACTAGTAGTAGGTTGAGGTAAAAGAATTTCTTATAAACTTTTCCCTAAAATAACAAGCAAACTCTCTCAAACAATCTCTCCAATTTGATGTTTGATTATTTGCAGGCGCAACTTTGTGGGAAATTCCGGTGGAAATACCAATGTTTCTACTTGAATAATTTCATATTAAAAAATTTTTAAAAGCCATTTATAATATTTTGCGGTGGCCTGGATGTTAAAATTTTACTGTCGCCGGGAGCCTTAAAGATTTTTCCTTTTACGGCTTCCTTTCTTAACTTTCCCTGGCAGCCATTATGTTATGAAGGTGGCTTGTGTTGACCTACAGCATATCCCGGTGGGATAATCGCTGGCCAGGACCAAGGACCAAGGACCAAGAGCATGGCCAAGGTCATTGTGGAGGGCAATTCGCCCAAGCATCAAACGTCTCCCATTTGCTCCAGTTCTTTGGTGGCAGTTTTGATCCTGTTGGACCTGCCGATGCCATTGATGAAGCCCACCGATCCCAAAGGGTTTCCAACTTCATTTCGTGGCCACGGTCAATGCCGAACAGAGGGTTAAAGCTGCACTGTGGGAAACCATTGAAGAAGTGGCCTTTTTCTGGGTCTTATTGGCAAAGAAAAATTAACTTAAAATGTGACTCTTTGTAAATTAAACCCGAAAAATGTAAAAATATTTAATTAATTTACCAAGTAAAATCGAAGGAATATAATCTGTTATAAATATAACTAAAATTTGACTTGGATTTTCCTATAAATTAAACACAAATTTGATTAAAAGAGAAACCGATTTATCTCAAAAAGCCATTTAGTTTTCAAATAAAATGCAAATAGTCTGTAAACACAAATTTCCTCTAGGTGCCTGCACTGGTTGCGAGACGCAACAATTATTATCCTGTGTATTTTATATTATTTACTTTCCTTTGGCAGCGTCAACACAGGGGCCAAGTAAACAAATAAATAAACAAATCAGCAAAAAGCAAATAGCAAATGGCAAATGGCAAATGGCAATTGCCAGCACAGAGAGAGTGAGAGTGAGACCCAGATCCTCTGTCACTGAAACTTTCCCCCATCGTCACACATTTTCCTCCCTCCCAGCATATATTTGCATTTCCCGGCTTGCGTCTGTGTCAGCGAAAATGAAGTTATTAAAAGTTGGGCCCTGGCCCCAATACTGTTCCAACCCCCTGCCCCAGCTGCTGTCATTTAAATGCTAATTACATGCGAATATGTATGGGGAGGCGGCAAAAAAAAAACAAAAAGAAAAACATGAGGAAAACTAACAACAAGCGTCAGTTGCGAAATGAAAATGGTGCAACAAAAGAGCAGCAATTAAAACGGGGCGACCTTTCGACCCATAACCCCCAACCTAAACACTGCCCCAAACACCCCCACCACCCACCCAACCCATGTCTCAGCCATTGTCCACCCAACCACCCAGCCACCCAGCCAAGGACACGGCCTGGCGACAACGCGGTCGGCGTTCCAGACACCCAGCACTTTGTTGTCGCCACATCATCCGCAGCCGCAGCCACAGCCACAGTCATCGCCACACCATCGTCTAAGGTGCACTGTAAAAAATTTAATAATATATCTTTTAACAGAATTTGTACTATATATAATTTTAATATTGAAAAGGAATAGATGATTTATTTAATAACCAGCAAATATTTAATTAACAACTAAATGTATTATATTTTTTAGAATTTAAAAAGGCTGTGTTTAGTAACAATAAATATATATATATATACAATAATTTGTAAGCTGTTGCTAAATTTGGCACTGCCTTAAAAACTTATTACGGGTTTCTTGAAAAAAGAAAGGATACGGGCACACAGAAAGCTGACAGAATGGAACGCGATAAATCATGCTTAAGTATACGGGCACACCGGAAGCTGACAGAAAAGATCATGCTTAAATTTAATAAAAGAAAATAAAACGTTTAAAAAATGTTTGTATTTACATATGATGATTTTTTTTAAGACAGAGAGAGTTTGCATTTAAGTTTGATATCAAAAATAAAGACGGATTTTACGCAATTATACACAATTATCGATCGAAACTAACCTAGTTTCCAGAATTCAAATAAAATGCACCTTTATTTTATATGCATTTGATGACATATATTAAAATAATTGAACAGCTTACAATGTTTCAAATTGTGGTACTGCCACACTCCTTCAAAATATTTCCTTAAGTATTTTTCTAAAAAAAAGAAACGGGCACATAGAAAAGCTTATAAAACAGAGCGTGTTAGATCAGGCTTGAATAATATAAAATAAATTATAAGAAGAATAAACCGTAACTATTAGAAATTTTTGTATTTACCAATTTATGATATTTTGAAATTCGCTTTGAAATTGATAATATTTTCTGGCGGTGCACGAAAAGCGGGCCAGAAGGAAGCATAATGAACTCGCCACAGTCGGCGACAGGCCATCAGGCTGCCAGTGGGGGGAAGTGCTGTCGGGGAAACCCTAAAACCAATATCCATTTCGAAATCGATTTAATAGCGAATAGATTACTTTTTTATACCATCCGTAATGACTGGGAAATAGATTACTTTTCCAGCAGATAACTAAAGAATAATAAAAACTTAAAGAAGTTATTACCAATAACCTACAATACTAATTATAAGTAGATAATAGATTATAATTCATTTGGCATTGAAGGTTGGGAATGTAGAATATGTCCAGCTACAAAATCCACAATCAATCCTGTGAAAACCATACCCTTTTCCGTTCATATTAATTTATGGTTTCCGTTAAGCCCAGGAATGTCAAATTGGGTTTCGCAATCCCCAATAAATCCATTTCGAATCCCTCATTCTCATTGGGGGACTTTTGAAAGGTCATCCATCCATCGAGTGCTTGGATCATAATTTATGGTTATTTATGGCATTGCACTCGCCTATTTTATGGTCTGTCCATCAGTTTTGCCACACGATCTGCATATATGCATCCAGTGCAGCGAAGTCCTTGAACCTGCACCACACTGACCAGCGCCCATTCCTCCATTCATCCATCATAGTTCTACGGAATTGTATCTGTATCTGTATCTGTAGCTGTAGCTGTAGCTGTAGCTGTATCTGTAGCTGTATCTGTAGCTGTATCTGTATCTGTAGCTGTATCTGTAGCTGTATCTGTATCTGTACTTGTTGCCACCCTCAAGGCCCCCCCAACCTCCTTTAGCTGTCGCGCTAAATGGAAAACAATTAATGGAAATGAAATTATACGTGGCCGGAAGCCATCATGAATTTTGAGTGCAAATGCCATTAGCATTTCAGTCCGAGGGGAGGTTGGGGGATAGTGTACGAGTATATATACACTGTGCGAAACGTACATATGTTTCCCAGAGTGGTTGAGGGGGATTGGGGGTTGGCTGTCTGTCAACACATGTTGAACCTATTAAATTTCAGACTGGACACTCACAGGATATGGATGGCGAACGGTGTGTTTACTGGGCGTTGGCGCTGTGATTTCGTTTTTAAGACCCGGCGGGGTTTACTCAAACGTCGATATAATATATAGTTTCTTTACACTTACTATATTACTATTGGAAAATGCATTAAACAAACTTAATTTTCTAAATTCGTATCATATTTATTTCTTTTTTATTTCCTTCACAGATGGCTCCGACTTCAAGGAGCGGCTGATAGCCAGCGTCAAGAAGGAGGTGAAACAGCTAATGGAGGAGGCGGTCACCAAGAAGTATGTCCATGAGGAGAGCAGCTCGGTGACCTCGCTCTGCGGGGCAGTGGAAGCCTGTCTCAGCCAGGGCCTTCGACGACGGGCCTTGGGCCTCTTTAAGACCTCCTCGACAACGGCGCTGCTGCACAAGATCGCCAAGAGTTGCCCGGAGGCGGAGCACATTAGCAAGCTGGTGCAGGAGATCGAGGCCAGTGATCCCAGCAAGCGCTCGTCCAGCAGCAGCGACAGCTTCCAAAGGCCGCCAATGCTGAAGAAGAGCAGCAGTAACTCCATGTCGGCGGCTGCCTCCACCTCATCGGCCTCGGCATCGGCCTCCATTAGTGTCAGCGCCAGCAATTCCAGCATGTCCTTGGCCGGCATGAAGTGAGTATTAAGTTCCAGAATAGTAAACTTTAGATCTAGAATATTGATATATTGATACAGTATCGATATATGTGCGATATATGAGCGATAAATCGATACTTCCTTTGATTTATTGCATCAAGAATCGGTAGAAAAATACAAGACAATACTTGTTCGATAATATTGCGCCATTTTAACGATAAATGCGATATTTTTCAATATTTCAAATACTTTTTTTTAAAACTTTAAGAGATTTTCAATATGATATAGATTATTATTATTATTAGATTATTACTTATATTTATTAGATTATTAGATTAGATTATTATTATAGATTATTATTCACACATTATTTCGTGCTTTTCCATTACTTAAATCGATATTTTAACGTTGCTTCCCAAACTAAAAACTTTAATCTTAACTAACTAGTACGCATGCAACCTAGCTTTCAGGCAGCACGCCAGTAGTTAATTTTCCTCGCAAACTTTACCTTTACTTTCTCTTATCGCGCCTACTAACACCTAACCCTAACAAGCACGTGCTTGGTGTCGCAAGGGCCACTTGAGTGTACTGACCGTAGTGCATCAACGTCCAAATCTCGGTATATGTTTGCATTAAATCGATATTCAGTTTGAACATTTATCGAATCAATAATCGATATAATAAAACAAATCAATAGTTTTTCGATAATATTGATAACTTAACGATAATTGCCTTATGATTCAATATTTTAATCTTTAATATAGATACTATATATATCAAACTTTACAATATTTTGCTTGATATAACCGATAAATCGATATTCTGAATGATATATATGAATGAATGAAATATAATAACCAATGTCGAATACTTTTTCGATACTTTAACGATAAGTGCGATATTTTTAGCTATTTCAAATAGCTATATATCAAACTACGATATAGTCGATATGATATTAAGCGCGATATATCTTATCGGACTTTTTCTCTCGATATATAATACTTTCCTACTAGACATTTTCTATATATATCCTTTGGCCTTCATTTTAGATATTTGTGGATTCGATTGGCGCTTTACGAGAAGCGACTCACCAAGATCATCGAGTATCTGGTGAGCAATGCCAGCAGCTTCTATGATCGGGATTCCCTGGTGGCCGATCCGGATTATGGATCCATCCTGAGCTCCCTGCTGGTGGGTCCCTGTGCCCTGGAATTCACCAGGGCCAAAACAGCCGATCATTACTGGACCGATCCGCATGCCGATGAACTGGTAAGCTAGTCCCTTGTGTCCATGACTCTAATCGAGTGTAACTACTCCGGTTCTACCGCCACCAGGTGCAACGCCATCGGATCAGCTCCTGCAGGCGCTCCTCGTCCACCTGCTCCCGGCCGGCGATCATCAACTTCAAGCGCAGCCTCAACACCAGCTCCGATGAGGCGAGCAGCGGCTCCTTCAAGTCGATTGCCTCGGCCAGCGTGGCCAAGGACTATGTGGAGTCGCTGCACCAGAACGCCAAGGCCACGCTTCTCTATGGCAAGAACAATGTTCAGGTGTTGCCCAAGGATGTGCTGGAGCCGATGCCTGGCTACCTTAGCCTGCATCAGCACATCCAGACGCTGACCATCAAGTGGACGCCGAATCAGCTGATGAACGGCTACGCCGAGGAGGAGGCCGAGGACATTGACAAGGACGCCTTCTGGGCCTACGCCCTCAACATCAATGTGGACGAGATCGTGTACGTCCACTGCCATCAGAGTCGCGGCGAGGATAGCGGCGGCACCGTCATCCTTGTTGGCCAGGATGGCGTCCAGCGTCCGCCGATCCATTTCCCCGAGGGCGGGCACATGCAGCAGTTCCTCAGCTGCCTGGAGACGGGCCTTCTGCCCCATGGCCAATTGGATCCACCGCTCTGGTCGCAGCGCGGCATCGGCAAGATGTTCCTCTGGCCAAGGAGCATGCGTCGCCGTATCCTGCCCTCGGTCATGGAGTCCGTGGACGAGACGCCCATTGACTATGTTTTCCGGATTGTCAGCAAGAGTCGCCACGAGGAGTTTGGTGAGTGAAGCAGTAGAAGATTCCAGTTGGAGGTGGCTTGAAATGGTGTCCTTTTGTCTGGTTTTAGCTGCCACCCACTCGATCCTGGACTTTGTGCGGAGCACTCCAAGGCGAGCGCAGCTGAGCAGCTGCTCCACCACCGGCAGCAGCGACTGCTCCAACAAGAGCCTGTCCATCGATCAGTTTCCGTTGGAGTCGCCGCTGCTGCTCCAGCAGCAGACGCAGCACCAGCAGCAGCAGCTGCTGCAGGCGCAGAGCACCAGCATCGAGATGGTCTGCTCCACGATGCGTCGCCAGATCATCTCCAGGGCCTTCTACGGTTGGCTGGCCTACTGTCGTCATCTCTCCACGGTGCGCACGCATCTCTCCGGCCTGGTTCACGGTCGGATTACGCCAGAAAGTGAGTTGAAGGGGAAAGTATTACCTGTTCCTTCTTTAATTGGAAAACCTTTTCAGTGAAAGCCGACGAGGAGGGCCTGACCAAGGAGCGCTGGCAGCTGCTGAATGTGGACGGTGTCCTGGAGAATGCCACCGAGTTCTATCGCCTCGTCTACTTTGGCGGCGTCCAACCCGAGCTACGACAGGAGGTCTGGCCCTACCTACTCGGCCACTATGCCTTCGGTTCGACCCGGGAGGAGCGGCGAAAACAGGACGAGACCAGCAAACATTACTATGAGACCACAATGAGCGAGTGGCTGGCCGTGGACGCCATTGTGCAGCAGCGGGAAAAGGAGAAGACGGCACGGGCGGTGGCCAAGCTAAGCTCCGGCAGCAACAGCGGCAATGAGCGCACTGTACGGGCGGCGGACATCGATGCCGGCGGCGAGCTGGAGAACGAAGTGTTCGAGGATATCTCGGATATATCCGATCCCGGTGATCTCGAGTTCGACGAGCAGCAGCAGCAACAACAGCAGCACCAGGAATCTGTGGCCGTCAGTGGCATGCATCTGAGTGTGAAGCCCATTCCCAGGGCCATGAAGACCAGCACGGATTCGGGTCATGTCGACGAGGGCGAGAACTTCAATGAGCTGGACGAGGACGATTTGCAGGAGGAGGAGGAGGAGAAAAAACAGGCCGAGCCGAAGCAGGAGCAGGAACAGGAGGAGGAGGAGACAGAGGAGGAGGATCGCAAATTGGAGGATCAACTGAATCCGGAGCCCAGTTGCTCCACTTCGACAGCCTCCTCCTACGAGACAGTGGGTCCCAGTGCCGCCAACCAGACTCGCAGTGTCCTCAGTCCGGAGTATCTAAGCGCCGACGATCTGCAGCTGCCCGAGGATGAGGTGGCAGTGAAGCCTCAGTCTCAGTCTCAGCCTCAGCCTCAACAGGCAGCCGCTGTCATCATCACCAAGGCCTCTGTGGACATTACCCACTGGGAACGGAGTACCAAGGCCGGCGGACAGGGCCAAATGTCGCCCGTGGAGGAGCAGGCTGTCAATCTGGATGCCCTGCAGCAGCCCAAGTCGGCCTGCGCCTCACCAGCCAGCTCCAACGGCGGTGTTTACAGCGTAAGTGATCTCCCTACAGTCTTGACCACAGTTCCATGTTCATGACAATTCTACAAAACCCTTTGCAGAGCGAGCTGCTGGAACAGTTCGGTCTGAATCTGCACCGGATCGAGAAGGATGTGCAGAGGTGCGACAGGAATTACTGGTACTTTGCCAACGAGAACCTGGACAAGCTGCGCAACGTGATCTCCACGTACGTGTGGGAGCACCTGGACGTGGGCTACATGCAGGGCATGTGCGACCTGGTGGCGCCGCTCCTGGTCATCTTCGACGACGAGTCGCTCAGCTACAGCTGCTTCTGCAAGCTCATGGAGCGGATGATCGAGAACTTCCCCAGCGGTGGTGCGATGGACATGCACTTTGCCAACATGAGGTAGGTAGACAGGACTCTCTCTCTCATTATTTAAGTTAAGTCGAAGGATAAATTATGTATGTACTCTGTAGATCCCTCATCCAAATCCTCGACTCGGAGATGTACGACCTGATGGACTCGAACGGAGACTACACGCACTTCTACTTCTGCTACCGCTGGTTCCTGCTGGACTTCAAGCGGGAACTGGTCTACGACGATGTCTTCGCCACCTGGGAGGTGATCTGGGCGGCCAAGCACATAGCCTCCGGTCACTTTGTCCTCTTCCTGGCGCTGGCCCTCCTCGAGACCTATCGCGACATCATACTCTCGAACAGCATGGACTTTACCGATGTCATCAAGTTCTTTAATGGTATGGAATATAC
>JAEIIG010036946.1:4750-24028 GCA_018904695.1 Drosophila parvula | reverse complement strand
GAACATATTAAATGAAATCCTTTAATCACATTCCTTCAACTAAGTACTATTAATTACCAGAAACAATGTAGAAACATTCCTATATTTTTATTAAAACATATATTTCCCTTTTTTCAAGTGCACATTCACCCAGCATATATCAGCAAATGATGCCCCCCCAAGATTTATCTCCATCGAAATCTTTAATGTCCAGTTTTAGCCCATTTTTCTGGCCATATTTTTGCAACCCCCTTTGTCTAATGCACCAAAAATTTGCATATAAAAGACAGCGTGTGTGTGTGAGTGCAGCGAGAAAAAACTGGCAGCAGACAAAAAGAAGCAAAAAAAAAAAAAAAAACGAGCTGGGAAAACATTGTAATGGACCTCGGGAAAATCCCAGAGCGTTAATTTCTTTCGCTTCCGCTCGCTTTTAGTGGACTTAATTCCATTTGGGCGGGGAGCCGGGAAACCTGCTCACACGAGAAGCGGATGATGTCGCTATTAAGGACACATTAGCTGGACACTTTTCTGGAATTATGTGGCGGTCGGACGTGCATGCTAATGTCCTGAGTGAGGAGCTTGGGTTTTTTCTTTCTTTCTTTCTTTTTTTTTGCATTAAATGCAAACGAATTCGCACAATGCACTCGAACTCGCTCCATCTTTGATTCGTTGGCTCTGGCTCGGGCTCTATGACGACTTCGCAGCGAACTGGGTTAAGTTTTTAGGCACTTCAAACGTCATCAATGGCGCGGTGCCTGCTTTCCCAGCTGAACGCCTGTTCCGCTGGCAGCTGGCAAGCCAACATGGCGTCGCTCAGCGGAAGCGGAAATGCGTGCAGGAGCACAGAGACAAAATTTGGAAGGGGAAGGCGGGCGCTCTCTTTGCCTCTAATTGAAATAATACTGTCGAGCAAATTGCAGAATTGATTTCGTTATGTGTCCCCCTTTAGCCGGCATATTTAAGCGAAATTAATGGACTTTCAAGGATGACGTTCGTGTCGGCAAGGACTCGTCGCCGTTTCCGTATAAGAGAAACCAAAAGAGAGAGAGAGAAACCTCTAAGAGAGAGAGAGAGAGAGCTGGACAAGCTCTTGATTTCTTGCCATAAAAACGATATTCAGAGGATATAACAGTTTATTACGGTGCAAGCTAACATTTACGAGCCTGGCTAAGAACAGGGATTTCTTTGTTGTGTGTTGCGTGGAAACTTATCCCCGCACACACACACGAAAATAAAGGCTGGCCCGGAGGGGGCAAAACATTTTCAATTTGTTTGCCTGCCTGACTTCCGGCTTGTCCCTGATGGCAAATTTGCATACTTAACGTTAATTAAAAACAACAAACATGCCCCAAATCAGATTCGATATTTTCTTTTTTTGCCTTCTTTCCCGCCCAAGAACTTTAATTTACAACTTGGCAAATGAGCGTGCCAAGTGGCTCGAGTTGCTGCCTTTTCCTCTGGTTTCTTTCTCCTTTTTTTTTTTTGGTTGTGTGGAAAACTTGAAGAAGGCAACGCACAAACCGGAAATAATAATCAACAACAAACATCCACTCGGAGAGGAGAGTTTGAGATGTCTATGAACTGCCACGACAATGTTTTCATTATATATGAGCGGAGTCTCACAGTGTGTGTGTGTGTGTGTGTGTGTGTGTGTGTTTGTGTGCTAGTGTGAGTGTGGCAAACAAACGAATATTGTTGATGAATACTCGACATCACGTACGCCCGAGAAATGTACGTGTTTCCATTGTAAGGAAAGCAGGCAAGACAAGTCAAGTCAAGCCCTTCTCTCCGCCCGCTACTTGGCCCCCCTTTTTGCCGAATTTTCCAAGCAAAGCGTGGAAGGAGTTACCAGGAAGACAGACAAAAGTGTAGCATAAATTTGAGCGTCTACGAAAAACGGGCTTTTGGCCAACAGAAAGTATGTATGGGGAAACGAAAAAAAATAGAAAGACGCTCGCGGTTATGCGGATCCAAGTGCCAACAAGCCGAAGAGACAAGTCTAGAAGTGCACTTGAGAAAAAAAAAACAATTAATTGCTGGCTATTACATTTTAAAGAACAACAAAACAGCTGTTTTGGAAGAAAGCCTCATCAGTAACCTCTGCTGTATTAGCATCAAAGACAGAATACTTTTATTAAATTAAAGCTAGACGCTCTAGCTGCCAAGAATAGATCAGGAAACCTCGCAAATATATTTATTAAAATATTTTTTCATAGAAAAAGATCTATTTAAATTTCTTTCAGTGCATTAGTGATAGTCTGCGGGCAATACAAAATGCCATTTATCATATTCGTACGGGTTTTCGCTTCCCCAGTTTCCCCAGTTTCTGGATCATGAGTGTTTTATTGCAATTAATCATTGAGCGCACGCACGCACACAGAGCCACTCAGACAGACACACACCACGCACACCCAGCACTAGCACACACTCGCACACACACATTTACAACTCGTTACAAGTCCGCTTTTCCCCCGAAAAACTCCTTGCCAACATGTTAAGTTGATAAACTGCGCTTCCCTCTATTAACTGCTCCTGATTGCTGTTGTTGCTGCTGCCGCTGCTGCTGTTGCTGTTGCTGCTGTTTTTATTATTTGTTGTGCACAACATGTCGCAGTTGCCACAACCACCCATAAAACTCCTCCCCCTAGAACCTTGGCAAGGAGATAGCTTTATCACAATTAAAGGAGCTCAGTCAGGAAGTCGTGAGGGAAGCGGGCCAGGTGTCGCTCCCTCTCTCTCCCAGTCCTCGTTCCCCATCTTTATCGACCCCTTGTTCCCCGTGTGTGTGTGCGTGTGTGTTGTTTATTACGCAATTTGTTTAGTTTTGCTCAGCATATGGCAACTGGAATCAATATTTATATGGTGTAAGAAGGTGTAAGTGCTATCTAGATTTGTTTTAGCAGGAAGTGATTAAAATGGTTAAGGCAACAAGGGATAATACAAATAGGGACACACAAACATGGAGAGGGAGGAATAAATTAGGAATATATATTACATAAAACTTATGTAAGGATATGTAAATAAATAAATAAAGTGTTGTGGGAAATATTCAATAAGAGATACAGATATAGAAGTAAAGAAGTTACCAAGAGAAATGTATGTAGAAACATATGTATAACATAATATTATATATATATATAATAAAACATATTATCTTATTATTTTATTATCCAAATTATTTTTCCTTTAAAACTTAAATAAATATAAAAACAGAGAGCTACATAAACTCGACTCACACAAACCAAACAAAGGATATCCTTTATGTTGAAAGTGACCGAATAAAATGTAAATCTGTTTTAATTAGAGCCGTAATTCAATTATTTCTTAACCCACCATAAACGAGCCGACATCAAGCCACAAAAACAAAGGTGACTCAACCTCGGGGTTATTTTAATTAAAATCATATTAGACAAAACCCTGGAATGGAATGCCAGGCACTTTATGCCCCCACTTCTGCCATAATTAACCAAGTAAATTCATCTTTTGTTTGGCCAACTGGCCAGGGACAAGTGACGGCCAACAATAACATTTCATTAAACCCATTAGCACGGCCAAATATTTGTGCAATTAATTAGTTTTAATTACAATTGCCGGTTACTTTGGCCAGCGGCACTGCATTTATGTACACGTCGTATGCGTAATATATATTATATTTCTGTTGCCAAGCCGGCCAAAGTGGAACAAATCAGCATAATTAAATTTAAATAGTTAGCGCGAAAGGAAACATTAAATTCAAACCTTAAATGGATTTGCGAGAAGCACAAATTAAATCCAGCGAAGGGCAAAAGGAGATCAGGATGGAGAAGTAAGACAAATGAGAAACGCTGGCGGGGGCGAAAGTTGAAGCGAAAAATAGCAAATAATAGTGACATGACGAAATACAATCATAATCATGGCACAATGCGACCACACAACAACCAACTAACCGAGAATAAAAAGCAAAATGGAGGAAAACTTTTGCCATAAACAACCAGCCGAGGGACAGGACCCAGGCGGGCGAGTGCAGGACCCAGGCGGTAGGGAGGAGGTCCTCCTAGGAGGAGGAGTCCTAGCAGGACCCAGGACCAAGGCAAGAAGCATAATAGAGCTTGGCTGCCAGCTGAAGCTGAAAGAAAAACTAAGATACCATGGCCATGGAAGATGGAGCAGCAGGCGAAGGAGCACACCCAGACCCGGGACAGCCACAACAGAAATAATAATGGCATATAAATGAAGTAACAAACATTGTTTTCCTTTGACATAACTCATTAACCAGCGGAGACGAAACAGCACAAGGAATGCAGCCACCCGATGACGATGCTACCAAGAATGGCTCCAAAATCCAGCTATCAAGGATCCGCAGCTGAAGATTCGCATTCCGCAGGCTGCACATTCCAGTCTGGCGCTGCATCACGTGCCAAGCTCAAATTAATGGCAACTGGTGGCCAACTCATTTTAATAGACCTCAAATCTACCATGGAGCATTCCCAACTAAAATTTCTTAATTAATACAATAAGCAGCCGGCATAAAGGGGGTTTTGTGAGGGCTACGGCTTAAATACTCGGGCTGCCGGGCTGCCGGTCTGCTGTGCCACAAATGTCTGCAATTATTTTTGCATGCCAGGCACAAGAGCAGAAGAGGGGCCCAACAGCAGCTGGCAAAAATCTAAAACCCAACATCGCGACCACAACCGCAACAAGCCGTCAAGCGGCTCTCTATCCCCCAACTCTTGCCATGTTCCCCCCCTTTCTCCTGGCCCTGTTGTCTTTGCCATGTCAGCAACTTTCACCACAAACCGTCTCCTGTAAATGAAGAAATTCCTCGTGTCGCCCTGTTGTCTTCAGCTGTCTCGAAACTCAGACTAAAACCCAGACCCTCAGCTGGGGCTTCAAGCTGATTGAGGTTTTTCCTCACTACATCGAAAGAAAAGTATTTAAATAAATAAATAAATGCCAAGTTGGATATATATCAATTGGTTTTCAAAATAAATGTTTGCAGTGTTTTTATTAGGGAGAAATAAAAGCACAACCTCAGCTGGAGATGAAATCAAAATCTTAGGATATAGAAATCACTGAAGATTTTAAAACGCTTAGAAAGGTGTCCAAAATAATGCTACAAAGGTTTACATTGAAGGAAAAAACATATTTATATTGAATTTATCTCAATAAGGTAATTCCTCATTTTAGACACCTTTTAAATGGGTTTTGTAACCCCTAGTGCTCTTTAGAGCACCCCAGATAGTAGAGCTGGAAAAGTATCGAAGTTTCCGATGTTTTTTATGTGTAAACATCGATATATCCGAATTAAGTATCGATGTTTTTCCAGCTCTACCAGATATTTACAAGGAATTCCATTGGCCAAAATAAAGTTATTTACTAATAAGTTACTCAAATTGATGTATTCCCTGAAGCGGTTATGTATTTACCTTTACCTATACTTTCTTCTATAGCGCCTTCTATCTTTAAATTAACACCTAAACCTAACAAGCACGTGCTTGCAAGGGCCACTTGCTTGTACTAACCGTAGTGCCTCAACGTCCAAGAAAAAATAAGTCTTCAGAGATACGTAACCCCATTTTCTTCTGTCTTCTTCATTTATAAAAAAAATAAAATAAGTTCCCCTAGTTCAAAGTATTTCTCTTTGTGCACATCCTCTTATGACAAATGAAACTCAAAGATGGGTAGCTGCAGTTGCGTTGATTTGACTGCCATGAAATGGCAGAAAGCGAAGCGCTCTCTGGGGGCCACCTAATTAGGCCTTAAGCTTCGGACTCAATCAGCGTGTAAGCAATTGCCAATACGTGATTTGCCAAAACAGAAACTTTCCACAAACACACTCGCACACACACACGCCCCTGCATCAAGTTGCCATTGTTGTGTTGTGCCGGAATGGGGCGGCGGGCATTTTGACATTTGGAGGCGTGGCAGATCACAGCTGCGTAATCGATTTTCAAGTGTGAAAATCGGCCCTACTTTCTGGCCCCAAAGCTATTTTTGTGGCCATTTTTTAATCTACACTCGAACGCCCGCCTGGCATGCGGCCGTATTTGCTCAACGTGATGAGATTTTGTGGTCTATGCCCGCCCGCACTCCTCCGCGCCAGCGGAGAACTCTATTTACATTTTGTTTTTCGGTTTTTTTTTGTTGTTGTTGTACGTTGTTGGCATATCGATCTTTGGCCAAATCTTTGACTCCCTTTATGGCCCGGTTTCGGCTCGGGTTTGGTGGTTTTTCTCTTAACGCCTGAAAGCAGACAACAGCAACTGCCTCTAAGCTCGAGTAATTTTTTGCTAGCCCCAGTGGTTCTTGTTTTTTTTTTTCATTTGATTTTGGGGAGAGGGGGTTCCAGCACGCAACAGCTGCCAGCAGCCGGCGAAAGGCGGAAAACTTTTCCCTCTGCCAGCCAACAAAAACAGCAGGCGGCTGGAAAAATGCAAAGAAAAAAAAAGCGGAAGGTATCGGAAAACAAGAATCGGTAGAAAAAAAACAAAAAAAAAACGTACGGGTAAGCTGGAAAGTTAAAGATTATTATCAATATCAGATGGCCTTCTAGCGCTGATATGAAGGGTTTTCCTGGTCTTAATAATGTGAGTATCACTTGAGAAAATAATGTCTTGGTACTAAGAAATATAAATAAAATATGAAATATAAAAACCACTTGGAAAATGTATTAAATAGTAAGGAATAAATTATATTTAAGCTTTGAATCAAAGGAAATAAGTTAGATATACCAAAGTAGATCTGTCCAAGTTAGACTTTTCCATTTGCCGAGGCTCTAAGTAGAATCAAGTGCCCCCCTTTAGCTTCGAACTTATTTTTTCCCTCCTGTCACATGCTAAGCAAGCATCATTGCCATATTTTTTCGGGGGGATTTTCTATTAGGACATTCCATATAGATATTTATATATATATATATGTACATATATATGAAGCATCAGCGGCAAGGCAAAGTTTAGTCTAATGCTCTTAACGCTCATGTCTAACCTCTTTGCCCGCTCCTTGCCACACTTTTTTTTTTTTTTGCCCAGCTGCGGTGTGGATTTGTCGCCTGTCTGTTCGCCTTCGCCTTAGATAGCGCCCATCTCCTCACAATTCTCTACTTAACACATCCACTAACGACAGACGTCGCGCAACTTTCGACATGTCTCCCGAGTTGTAAGGCGCTGAGAGTAGTTCCATGTCCAAGAGAGATTGCCTAGTTATACCCACTCTAGTCAATACACGGAGAAAATATATAAACATATATAAAATATATTCAATAGATACTAATTATAGATCCTGTCTTAATACTTAGTTGGTTTCTGAAAGCCTTGGAGGTTTAAAACCTCTCTTTTGGCAGAGCTAAAAGCATGCATGGAAAATATAAAGGTTTATAAAATAAACCAGGCTAGTAGGGCTTTATTTTTAAAGAACAAAATATAGAAAAAAATATGGAAACAAATAAGAAATGAATATTTATCAAAACACAATAACCGAATTTATTCTTTCAATCAAAAATATCTACTTTTGTTACCTTCTTTTGGCAGCTAAAACAACTTATTTGCATTATTTGACTTTATCTCTAACACAAACATGGTATTATTTCTTTTATTTTGTATAAAAAGTAAACCACACAAATTGTTTGCTGTGCACTTTGTCAGTTGTCTGACAGATGAAACATAATTTGATATAAATGCATTTTAATATGCAACTGCCGCTCGTTTGGAGTGCCCGCCGCCACCCATGTTGCGGCGAATTTATGTTTTTGCCGTAAATCAAATGAATAATTAAAGCCCTCTGCATGGGCCAGGGTCTGTCACTTAAAAATGTCAGGGCTGCCATCAAAAATTTTCCGGCGTTCGTTATATATATTTGTATTTTTTTTTGGTCCGTATCTGATTCATATCAGCAGTCGGCGTGGAGAGCGGGAGCGGAATAAATGGGCAATGTAAGCTTTGCGTAATTGCATTAAATGGCATGGAACCGAATCCATCACACAACAAAACAAGAAATCGGACTGGCAGAGGGTTTAAAATGGAAGGAAAGAAGGGATAAACAAAAACAAGAAAGTGGCCAGAGGATTGGAGAGGCGATACAGTCCTAGAATACCCTTCCTAGAATGCTAAAAAAAAATATTTAAAAGATTACCAAAAAAAACTGCTACTGAAATGCTGTGCTTGAATTCCTTCCAGCAATTTATTTAAATCCTTAGAGGGGTAAAAGTAAATAGCAGTATTTTTCATAGAAAAATCCTTTAAAACTTTATTTAATCCTTTTTTAATGATATATAATTATATATATTCACTTCTTTATTTCCATGAAAATTTCACACGAAATGTCACTACCCCCCGAGAGAGTATAAGTATTCTCTTCATGTTCAACATCAGCGCACAAAATTCCAATTTATTTTAATTGATTTATTAATGATTGAAATGTTGCATAAATGTGTAGCAATATAAATGTATTTTTTGGCTACCCCCTTCTCCCTTACTCTGTGACTCATCTTCACCCCTTTCCACACAATTTCTGAACAGACTCTCCGCACTTTTTATCGATGAGCGAAATCAATTTTCAAGATGAACTGAACGATCAAACATAAAAGAATACAAATTAAGAGAATATAATAAACAAGGGACTGGTAACGAAATGAATAAATGCCAATGATATCACGAATTTTAAATGAACAAACAAAATGTTATTAATAAACTGACAGATAAAAACATACAAAGGCTTCAATTAGATTTTATAGAAAACTGCAATAATTTCTACAGTTTTAATACTACTCTTTGTCTTGGTGCAAGCATTCCACCCACAGGCTTTTCTCAATTAAAAAACCTTCAAAGAAATTTGAAATGCAAGCCTAAGGACAGACACACACACACACAAAAGTGGGGAAATTGTGTAAAAGCGTATCCATTTCCCAACGGCTACCCCTCGTCTTTGCTCTTCGGTTGCACATTTGCGGATTGGCCTCAAGATTGGGCATAATTATGCAATTTCCTCTTTAACGCTCAGCCAGACAGACACAAAAAGAGTTAAATTCAATAAAATTTACATTTAACCACAAAAACAACGACTCGACTCCTCCAAAACTCGACGGGTAAGAGAACAGAGAAGTAGGCGAAAAAGTTAAGATGAAAGTCGAACAAAGAGATGGAAAAACAGAGACTTATGTAAATTGAAATTCAAGAGCAGAAAAACCAAGAAAAACAAAAACAGAAGGCGGGAAAATAAAAAGAAAAGCGAGTATAACAAGAACAACAAGAGCATCAACAGCTGAAAAACTGACTCCAAAGACAAAAAGAAATTTTCATTCATTTCGAATTACGCTGTATGAGTGTCAAAATGGCGGTGGTACCCATAACACTAGCCAACATAAAAGATGTACTGTGAAAGGAGTTTAGTGTTGAACAAGGTATTTGTACGCCGAAGAGAGTTTAGTGTTAGGCAAGGTATTTGTACGCTGAAGCGAGCTTAGTGTTGGGCAAGGTATTTGTACGCTGAAGAGAGTTTAGTGTTGGGCAAGGTATTTGTACGCTGAAGAGAGTTTAGTGTTGGGCAAGGTATTTATACGCTGAAGCGAGTTTAGTGTTGGGAAAGGTATTTGTACGTTGAAGAGAGTTTAGTGTTAGGAAAGGTTTTTTATATATTTATTTTTAAAAGGGAGTAAAGGACCATTTATTAGAAAACTAAAGAAAAAAGGAGTGTCTTCGATCAGGTATGAGTTTAAATGTAGATACTTACTTAAAGTAAGATATTTAACTATATTTTTAATAAAGTAATAAATGTTTAGTTGTTATTTTTACTGTTCTTCCTTATTAATATTAACATAGCCCCTTTAAAAACCCCTCTTCCATTCGATTGCACTTCCAAATAGAATGCCAACCTTTGTGATCTAGTGTAATTAAGTCTAGGGTATGGTTGTGACCCCGAATGAGGGTGGCTAGTGGGTGTCTGGGTGCTTATTTCGGTAGGAGGTCACCCGACAATTGGCTGGGCTTTTGTCGCTTGTCGCTTCTGCTGGCGGTGCAGACCGAAAATTCAATTTCATGCCGCGTGACACAAAGACAAAGCCAAAGCCACCCAAAGGCAGACGCTTTCCCTTGCAAAGCTGCGAAATCGGGGCGCGATGGGAAAAACCGTGTTTGGGGGGAAAGAGAGAGTCAGAAGAGAGTACAAGGCGGGAAAACTGGGTGCATTCGGGAAGACGCCAACGACGACGACGGGCGACAGAAAGTTGACATTCAAAAATGTGCGCACTTCGCTCAAAAGAATTTCAAATTAGCCACTTTTGGCCAACAATTGGCGCGGCCAACAAATTAAAAGGCAGCCAAGTGGGAGTGGCACCACAAAATAAATGAGAAGCCAAGGCGAAGTCAAGAGTTCAGGTGATGGTGGTCGGTCACAGTGCAGCCGGCGACAATTTAAAGTCAAGTACCAGGGGAGTATTGAGCGCTGCGAAACGCCACGAAAAAAAAAAAAAACATAATAATTGCCGCGGAAAATGCACTCGAAATCGCAGACAAGTGCGGCAAATGGGGGTTTTGGGGTTGAGGACTGCGATAAGTGGACCGACTCTCAACTTCGATCTGGCATTAGCGTCATTTACACATCGGTGTGTGCGCCGCGAACCGCGCTTAGTTAACAATGCCGCGTCTGCCGGGCTAAGTGGCAAAATTTCCATGGAAAAGCGAAGGAACCGCAAGAGTATCCGCTGGCATGCCGGATTGAACACTAATGGTCACAGGTTAAGTCAAGTGCCTGACTTTATGCCTGTCCAATGGGGTTCGAATTATGACGAAATAGTATTCAGAAAGGACACCAAATTCAATTCAGTAAATAAGTTCCCATGAAGCTAAGTTCTCAAAATGTTTATAAATACTTTTAAGAAACATTATAATAGTGAAAAGCAAATACTTCATTTTTTTCATTGATTTCACTTGCTTATTTATATATATTTTTTTAAGATTGTTAATACTTATATATAAATTTAATTCATTTTTAAGACTTTTCATTTTTAAGACTACTTTTAATAATGTTCAGGCAATTCTTTATATCAAAATTTAATTCATTTACTTATTTTATATGTCTTTAAGCATTTCCACAGTTAATTATGTATTTTAACCACTTTTAAAATAAATTAAAATAAAGAAAATGTAATTCTTGATTTTAAAATGTAATTTATTGATTTTTTAAAACATTTCCATAGTTAATAAAACATTTTTAAGACCCTGACCACCACCATTTATTTATTTTCTTTTACAAAAACCTAAGGCAAGGCCTCCTCCGTCAACGCTTGGGTGGTGACCTCCACATCCTTGCCCGAGGTGGAGGTTAGCTGCTGTTGCTTCACCTGCTGCCGGCACTGATGGATCTTGAAGGCGGTCTCGCACTTATTCTCACCACGGATCATGTGGCACTGACGCTCGGGCCACATGTCCGGATTGCTGGCATCGGAGAGCAGTCCAAAGAAGTCCCTCTCCACGAAGACGCCGTCGTGCATGAGGCCCATCTGCTCATAGAGACAATGGGTGAAGCACTGGACAGATTCCGTGGGATCGGTGAAGTCCTGCTGCTGCAGCTTGTGCAGGTCCCGAAGGGATATGTCCGTTTGTTCACCACACATTCGGATCATGTCCTCCGTAATGGGTTTCGGGGATTCGTCGGCCACCGTCAAGCCCAAATTGATATTCACTTTGGCGAAGCGAGACTGTCGGATAAATCCTTTTTAAACCGAGAAGCCTTTTTCGCACTTAACTCCTTTACTTACCTCACTCAGAGTCAGCAATTGAAGCACTACCAGCACCACTAGACCACGATTCATGTTGTTTCCTCTATAATTTTCACTGATCTATCTAAACCGACACCCACCGCTTTTATAGAGCTCACCTTTTGATCATTAGCGGGGCCTCCGAAAACAATTTTAATTGCGAATATCAATTCAATGAGCCGAGCACAATTCGCGGTTTTCGCTTGAAAAAGTTGAGCCGCAGTTCGAGTCATACAAAAGTAACAAGCCAAGCCGAACAGAACTCAAATCGATGCCAATTGGCATATCGAAAGTATCTTGAGAGCTTCTTCAACAAATCCCGAGTGCCCGGCAAGTTCTTCCCGCACCCAAAATGCCGACAGAAAAAAAAATGCAGAAGTTGCGAAAACAAATTTTGAAACAAAACAAGAAGAAAGCAGCAATGGAAAATTTTGTTATTGTTATCGAAACGTTGTAATACTCTTTATTCTACTAGAAATATTTTGATTACATCAGATTTTATGCCGTTATCATTATGACTTCGTTTTATGGTTTGAAAATGTGAACTTCTATTTGTAAATACATGTTCTTCCTTATATAAAAGGGAAAGATGTATGCATGTGATTAGAGAACAACATTATAAAAAACGCACCGACCTATTACACGCGGCAGCGAGTTTCTCTGCCGAGCCTCTGCTAGCACATGCACACTATAAACGTTCGTTCGACTTCGACAAAGGCCTTCGGGTGGGCTCCCGGGAAATTAAAATGAAGAACAGTCCTGGCACATTATCTTATTGTAACTAAATCTTCTGATAGATTCTGATAGATCTAAATCTAAGAACTTAATAGATATTTTTGTAGTTAAAGCTATTTGTCTTACCATATTAATACAATAATAATTACTTATTAACTTAATATTTACTTATTTTTTGTTTATTTCTGTATAAATAAAAAGTATGTCCAGAATTTCAAGTTCAATCTCTAAGTCGAAGTACCCTTTTTGCCAAAAACTAAAATACTAATAACCAAAGTACAGTCAACAACTTTGGATATTCAAGCCCTAGAGTGTGTGTGTGTGTGTTTGTGTGAAGAGATGTGCTTGTATGTGGATGTGAGAGTGTGTTGGGCACTTCCGTTTGGCTGTTGCGCCATTTTGACTGCGACTATTTCCGCTGGTCGCATTAACTGCAGGCGCATAACTTTTCCAATTTGCTTTTGGCAATTATTGATATAAGCCAACAGCAGCAACTTGCCTTCTGTCTGCCACTTCAGTCGGCATCGTTCCCTCTCTTTCGTTCTCTGTGGCCATCTCTTTCCCACACCCAATCACGTTTGCATCGGTCCAAGCATATTTTCCTGCATTCTTGCGCATATTTGTGCAACATTCCAAAAATTCTTGAACAAAGTTTCGTTATTATTGCCATTTTGCCGACTCTTGGGAGCGCTGGTAGCTGGTAGCTCGAAACTCCAGAGCCTGCCACTTTGATTACTTTTGCAGTTGCCGTTAGATGCAATTAGTTGGTTCATTAGAAAAACAACAACTCGCCCACCGCCCGATAGGAATTCACACACTTAATTAGGGGCCCCCGAATGGTGGGGGGAACTGGAGTCGATTTAAGTCTCACTGATTGCCTACAAGTACACTGGGGAATTGTTGGGAAATTATATTATAAAATCTTTATATTTATATAACTGCAACATATATAATATATACAGATATAAAGGTATCTTAGTAAGACCCTAATAACTAACAGAAGTCTTTTTTAAAGAATTTGTAGAGTAATTTTTCTTATTTTTAGACAAAGATGCTACGTTTTTTTGTTTAAATTAAAACGCAGCTTGAAGCCTTGAGATATTATTTATATTTATGCTTAACAACTTCAAAATTGTATTACTGTTTTAAATAATTGTAATAAGTTCCTTAAGCTCAGTTACTTAAATGCAATAAATGATTTTCCTTTGAATTCCCCTGCCATAAATTCTTCAAAGTGTACTCTTGTATCTTTGTATCTTGAAGATGACCGGACTGGCTGCTTGAGTATGCAAATCGGTCAGCAAACTCAAGCTGAGTGATTTGGCCAACTCTTTCGGCCCGCTGGTCGAAGCTGCCCAGCTGCCCGGTTGTGAAGAATTTAGCATGTGACCCGAAGCTCTGTTGCATATTTGTTGCATAATACCAACTTATGCACTGGCACATTGTTGACCAGTTTGTCCGGAATCCCTTCCATATCCTTCACATATCCACCGCCGCCTCGATTTACATTATTTGCCGCAGCGTTTCGGGGTTGAAAAATCTACAAATCGGATGCCGCAAACAAAAGCAAATGCCAAGGCACTGCGATGTAGATTGCTGGATGGATGGAAGGAAGGATTGCTGAAACGCTTAGGGATGGATAGATGGTTAGATGGCTGACATACCAGCATTATTCCACGTCACCGGCCAGTGCACATTTCAAATTGGAAAGGAACGCTGCAAATACTGAGAACTTGGCTAAAATTCTCAGGCCCAAGGTCTCGGCTCTCTCGCTCGCATTCAATTCGAAATAAATAAGTAAATAGTTGAAATGCTCTCGCCGCTGTAACAATTCCTTTTTTTTGTATTTTATTTTTTATTTGTTGTCCCCGCCCTACTCTCTTTGCGGTTTAATTTTCCCATACCGTCCGCATGCAAATCACATACAATCAGAATGAAGTAAACGTGGGCCAAAGGCAAATATGACATTTCAGTCAGCCAAGTAAATAAATGTTAGGCGGCACAAATGGAACGTGCCAAAGCCGCTTGAAGAATACGAGACCTCAGACACTCGACTCGTTCACCTGTGCTCCATATCTAACCCACAGAATCCCTTTCACCTTCGGTCTCCGCTCCCTGACCCACACTTTTCTACCTTTTTCCACCTGTCAATCCTTGGCAAACAACTGTGAGGAGTCATTTCGCAGTCAGAGAAATGTCAGGCTCCTGGAGGTAGGTGGTAGGTGGGTTCTTTTAAGCTCAGACCTCTGCCTGAGCTTTGCTTAAACTGGAATAAGTATATGGAAGAATATATAGAGAGAGAATAAAGAGTTCTCACAGATTTAATTACAATTAATTTCTAAGATATTTCCTCTTTATTCTACTTATAAAAATTAGTGAAATTCTCTTTAAATCTTTCACTCATATTTCTATCATTTCAGTCACATATTTGTTGCCCCTTCTTGGCTGCATCTTTGCCGCATCGTTTTCCTTTCTTTTTAGCCTACAAATAATTGTATTAAAATGGGGAATTTTTTTCAATTTGAGAGTTTAGCCTGACAGGGACTCCGCTGCGACTCCGGACTCCGGACTTACTCCGGACATGTGACAGGCGAGACACGGAGACAGTCGTCGGGAATGAAGTTGTGGCACGCATTGTCTGAGACCGCAACGAAAGGGGCCAGCGACATTTTTAGCCAGAAAGCATGTGGGACTGGCTGGCTGGCTGGCTGGCTGGTTGGATCACTGCTCTCTCCCCGGCATTCTTCCTCCTTCAGCAAATTCGCAGCGAATTGTTTGATAATGACACTGACATGATGCTGTCCTGACAACTAGGCAAGAAACTGGCTCCAGCTCCAGGAGCGGTGGCCACCAGCCACCATTGGCCCACACTCTGCCACAGATTCTCCCCACATTTCCTGTCTGGCCCACGAAATTATATACGGAAATTAGTTGAAGCTGCCGAGCCGCTGGCAAATTTTCTATGTGAGCTTTTCCTTAGACTTTTCTTTTTTTTTAGTTTTATTCCTGCTGCCAGCCTGATCTCATTTCGTGTTTCTTTTCTATATGTAATTTTTTTTCCGTTGATTTGCTTTTCGGTTTCGGGCCGCATTTTGGGGGGGCCCAGTGCAAGCGGCGCTCTAAATTAAGTTTTAAGCAACATGTCTGCAAAAATCATGCCCCAGGATACCCCTCGTCCTGCTCGCATCCTGACTGCTGTCGCTGGCAGTCGCAACGTTTTATTCTCGGTTTGTTTTTTGTGTATTTCTATTTGAAGAATGGAAATTGTGTTTTGTGTGTGTTTGCTGCAGCAGTGGTCTTCCTTGTCCTTCGTGCAGTTCCTTGAGGAGCTGCTCCAGCCTCCCGCTGACTACTTCTTTTTTCTTTATTTTTTATTGTATTTCGCTGGCCGTGCTATTTACACTGGCGCAGTCAACAGTCGCCGTCGTCGGCAGTTGCTTTTCCTGTGCCTATTTATATATTTGCTGGAGTTGCAGGACGATTTTGGGGGCAGGCAGGAGGCAGGGCGGGGGACCCACAGAGATTGTACTTCTTCTTGGCTCGGAATTTGTATTTGTGTATTTGTCTTTTAGTTTATTGTGCGGCAGCTAGGCAACTTTGCCTTTTGTATTTGCGCTCCATTGAGGCAGGGAATTCAATTTTAAAATCCCCCTAGCCAGGGGGACTTGTGGTTCTGCCTGCATTTGATTACAGCTACCCCGAGTCGAACGTTTTCGTTTCGTTTAAAAATGATCGGCATGGTCCCTGGTTGCTTAGCTAATTAAACGTGCCGTACGTATACTTGATATATGCCCGACTAAGCTCCCATCGAGTATACGCCACGTTGAGCAAACAGGAAGCGGACGAACAGCAAACGACGAGGCGAACCGGCAAGAGCTTAGACAACCGACTTAATAGGGGATAAACCGGCAGCCGGCAAACACTTGGCTGGCAATTAATTAAAATCCACCGAACACGAAGCCAAATATTTGGTTCTTAAATGCAACAACAAGGACCAAAGGCGGGCAACTTGGAAAATCCGATTTTAATGCAGACAATGCAGACTCCTGCAGACGCTAAGAAAAATCCAAAAATAAAGAAGAGAAGAAAGTGGGTTCGCCTATATGGTGCTAAGCGTTAACCGGAAGTCGAGTATCAGCTGCCTCATGGCCATCGCACATCCCACAATGCCGAAGATAAGTCCGATCAGGATGAGCAGGATGTCGCGTAACAGTTTCCACCTCAGCCGGCCATAGCCATTGCCATAACAGAGAAATATATCCATAAGGGCGGGACACAGCAAGTTTAGATTGCTCAGCGAAAAGGCGCCCTCCAATTCCGTGAGAGCCGCCAGGTTTGGCATCACAACAGCCACCACCCCTAGACAGTTTATAATATAATACTAAATCCTTTTTAATTCAAGGACTCACCTGTAAGCAACAGAAATGTAATGCGTACTACGTACTCAACCAAAGTTCGATGCTTTTCCTTGGCATTACTGTAGTCGCTGAAGATTACAGTGATCACCACAAAGCCATGCAGGGGATAGCTGAGAAGGATGCCCATTGCAATGCAAGCCTTAATGATCTGCGAAACGCTATAAAGGGTTTCAAATTAAATTAATAATTAATTCAAGTAAGAGAAGAGTATTTTTAGTTTACCTACATTTCATTCTTCGGAATATTGAGTGTAATGCTGGCCTGAACACTCTCGCCAAACCGCCAATAACCCATTATTCCGAAGAACAAATTCGAGAACAGGATGAAGAACACGGCCAGATTGAGGACGCCAAAGATGCCCAGATAGCTCTGCGGATGCGCCATATTGGCCTCCACAACGAGCATCTAAAACAAGATTAATTAATATATAAAAAACCATATTTTTTAGAATTAAACAAAACCCTCACCGAACCCACAGCAGTTAGTGAAAAGGCAGCAATGCCAAAGAACTCGATCCATTCGAGGGGCGGCTTGATCAGCTCTCGTTGCTTGATATTTGGCAGGCCAATAAACAAATAGTACATGATCATTATAAATCCCGCATACAACATAATGTTGGAGACGATATTCAGCGGCACCAGATACTTGAGTCGACGGATCAAGAACACTGGCAGGAGCAGGACACAAACGCACAGTACATAATAAGCCTCGTTACATTTTCCCATATAGTAATCGCCGATCTCCTTGAAGTTCTTGGACACAAAAACCAGATAGACGGAGCACAGCAGGAACTGACCGATGACCAAAACGCAGCTGGTCATAAAGCTGGCCGTGGATCCACAGCACTGCACCCACCGCGGACCCTCCTCGTAGGCGATCTTCAAGGCCTCCGGCATGGATACCTGCGGCACCTGACGCCTTCGACAGCACTCCGTCATGCCGGAAATCTGTTAGGGAGAAGATCTGCTTAAAAATTGCAAATAGATCCCAAGTTAAAGCCACTTACGGACCAGCAAATGGATGCAGTACGTCAGCAGGATCATTAGCAGGGCGGACATGATCACACCAATTAAGATACCCGAGCAGCGAAAGGCCAGTGGCATAGCCAATATACCCGTTCCAATCACACATTTCAGCAGCGAGATAAAGGCGTCACAGTTACTGGCATTTAAATATTAAATTTAATTTTTTAATAAAATAAAAATAAAATATATTTTGAACTTACGTCAAAGGCTTCTCTATGGTCCGCTTCTCATAGGGATTGTATGTGTAGAATGACGTGATGGACTGGCTATAATGGAGTCCTGTATTAATGCTCTGCCTACGGACAGGAACACACTCACACTATGGTCAACGGCTCATTGGGGGACGGCAAGGACGTTGGATCGTCCTGCTTCTGGGCCTGACCCTGTTGCTTGGCCTCCATCCAACAGCGAAATCAGACAACATCCAAGAAACTAAAACAAAAACGGCATTTCGAACTTTTGACAACAATTTCAAAGTTAATTTTAGACGATACTACTACAGCTGCGCACACATTCGATTCACTTACACGGCATTAAAGGGAAAATGGCAATGGCTGCCGCAGCCCGCAATCAAAATGGCTGCACATGCGCATCGGCCATTATCATAATAAGTGCAAGTTATGGCCAGCATTCGCGGTCCTGCAGCGCATAAAGTTTGCTAACTAACGGCAGATTGGTCCTGCGGCTAAGGGAACTAAAGGTTTCCCAACAAGATAAGGAAGAGAGAGCTTGTCTTGTGACAATTTTTGGCCAAAGTTAGCTACAGTTGGGCCAGGGTAACCTGGAATTTGATTACCTAAGGAGAAAGAAGAGTTAACTTAATGAAATCTTAGGAAATTAATTAAAATATTTATGCCCATTTCCCTAGCTTACATCCGAAATCCTTGTATATACATCTAGTTATCTGCTAAAGGCCAAGCTCCACTGTCTTTGGGGTAATCTGCAGCTGCATTTGCTCGCCCGGCGGGCGATTGTCATGCCAGAATGCGCACTTCCGCGTTCGCATTTAGTTAGTGGCTGCGTCTCGGTGTGCGTTTAACAGTAAATTGAATTAAAATTTATTGTGCAAATTGCAGAATTCCGAAAACGCGCACAGCGCCCAGGACTTGCCGAGACAGCGGCGCAAATCCAATACAAATAAAATTAAGTAAAAATGCACACAGCCAACCTCTGGGTAGTAAAAGGGGGATATTATATATATATGTATATATATATATATATATGTGTGTGTGTATATATGTATATATATAGAACTGTCTGTGTGTTGGCACAGAAATATGCAAATGCGATATTGTCGCTGGGCGACATTTACAACAATTACAATAACAACGCAGGCACCTAACTGCGTGCGACATGTGACACGATATTCAAATAAAGGACGGCACGAGAGTCG
>JAEIIG010036937.1:0-18097 GCA_018904695.1 Drosophila parvula | reverse complement strand
TTGTTTGTTTGTTTGCAATTTGTAAAATTGCCAAACAAATATTAAATGGCGAGTGGAGAATGAAGCAAAAAAAAAAGGCAAATGCAAACAGACGCATCTGTTTATCGGCAGCGCTAAAAACTTCACAGTGTGGCCTGCTCCCCCATCAGCCAGCCGAGTCTGTTTATATTTAGCCAGGGATTGGATGCTACCCAGGGGAAGGAAGGGCCGAAGGGCGAAGCTAGGTTCAACGTGGATTCATCATCGTTCATTGCATTATCCAGCGAGTTTTGTTTCACCGAGAAAAACTCTAAACCTACGTAACCAGACCTACTAGTAGACTCAATTTGCATTACAAATGTTCTAGCACCGCTGACAAATAAATATTCATCCGATCAGTACTTTCCGGTGTAATAAAGTGTGTCATGATAGTGTTTATTGAATTACAGTGGTTAATAGAACTAATAAATCAAATGGTTTTAAAAAGAAATTATTAATATGAAGCTTAAACACATCTAATTATATTTATTTACTAGGAAATCTAAGCAGTTATACGCCCCTAATTAAGAAAAACCATTTATTATAATGAATTATTTAAAGTGATGTTCATTATTAATCAATCTGATTAATTACCATATTCAATTTATTATTCCGTTTAGTTTTAACTACTGAAATTGCCTGCCTTTTCCCTCAGTGCATGGCGATTTAATTCAGTTTTGCCCAGAGGTGGCAAGGTTAAAGTCACAAAGGCAGAAAGCCCTGTACAAAGTACAATATGGGAGTCGAAATTAATAAAACAAGGTGGGAACTAAGTAAACGTGATCGGCTGCTCTACGGCAGATCAGTTAATTATAATAAATGCATTAGTGGAGGACTAGGCAAGCAATTTATCGGATGACTGACATGACATACAATTTAGTCATGCCACAAGGGGTAAAAGGTTCACCCGCCCTTTTTTGCCAGCGAATTTCAATTGGCCAACTTAGCTGTTGATTGATCAAATGATCAAACTGATTTGTATTGGGGTAGATCAGGTCATTATACTAAACAGGTTCCCAGTGGGAGAATCCAGCATTACATAAACGTTAATATTAAACAGATATTGATCAGAGGGTTCAAAGCTTGTTACAGGGGTTAATCATATTTAATTGATTACACAGAAACCTTGTTTAGTTATTCGCCATAACATGAGATAATAGTTATTGTAGGGTCAGTTTTTAATTAGAATAAATTATATAAAGAAATGTTACATGTTCTTTTGAAAAGAAGAAGTTCTAAAGGTTAGTATTACGAATTCTATATTAAATCCTTCTCTTTCACTAATATTTTATTATTCATATTTTTATTGACATTTAAGCTGTTTTTCGATGCAGATTAACCAAGTTAGTTAGAAGCAAAGATGTTTAATTTAAAACAATGAACTTGTTTCAGGCACAAAAACCACTTTTATTTATAATCAAAAATATGTTTTCGTGAATCCCAAAGTTTTTAATAGTTCTCCGATTTTCTTTCTCGCTAAATTCGTGATGTCTAAATTCAGGTTTTATTCCTGTTTCTGGATTAGGCATAAGTTCAAGGCGGTTCCGGTCGATTCCAGCTGCATTTTCATTGTGCAGCCAACCCGTCATCATCAGTATCATTATCATCGTTGAAGCTATATAATTTTTATGGTGGAATAACGAAACCCGGTATATCGCAACGAAACTCGGTCAGACAGATGAGGTGAGCCACTTGCGGTGACTATAAGTATATTGTGGCTATATTGTGGCCATATATTGTTGGCTTTCGGTGATCCGAAAGTTCACTGAACTGCAGTGGCTTGGCTTGGCATTGGGAGCGAGCGAGAGGAGCGATCGATGAGCAGGGCGCCGTGGGCGCAGAGAGTGCGGCCTGGAAGTGTGTCAGGCCGACAATTACATTGAAAGTAGATGGTCCACTTTTCCTGAAACCCGTTTACCGGTAGCGGCCACAGCAGATGCTGAGAAAGCTGGCGAAATGATGAGAACTAAAGAAATGGCTCTCTCTCTCTCAACTGTAAGGTAACAGTGTTGCAGTGAAAGAAGTGCCCTCTTTTACTTTTAATACCTGGAAAGATTACACTACAGGTGTAAGGTAACAGTGCACCATTTTCTTTGTTCATTGAGAAAGATCTTTCGCTAACACTGGCAAAGTTATAAATAAATACATATGCAAATATTGTTCTAGTGCAGAAATAACATTATATTATCACCTCAAGTTAGACTGTTATTAACAGTTAACATATGTACCTTAACAGCGGAATTGCTATAATGCATTCCCTCTCTTCCGCTCTCCCTTGCATATTTCGATTGAGAGAAAATATCCAGTGTGTATGTGTGTGTACGCTGTTGCATTTTCTCTCTCTCTTCTGCATTTGTATGCAAGATTGCTGTCACCTCAATTGGGGTTACTCTCTTTTACTCTCTCCCCGCTCAGGTACGTGCCGGTGTGTGTTCGCTGTCGCTTGCAAACTTTTACACACTGATAAGGTGAGATGCGCTGCTGCACGATCCGCAGCTGTTGCTCTCTCTTCATGTAAGTAGAGAACCGTAGGCTATAAAAGCGGCGCATGCGCCTCGCGCTCCTCAGTCGCGCAGCTGCACTCCGATAGAACACACATCGCGCTTTAGTCCGGGTGCTTTAGGCAGGTGCTTCCTCCTCTCCAAAATCAAATCCATTCAAATTACTGCCAAAATGACAGCCGACGGACACACAACGACGACAGCCCAGCGCGGCGTCTACATCACAAACGAGGTGAGTTCCTGCTTTGCCAAAATAAAAATACAAAATAATAAGCCAAAGCTCGCAAAAGGAACGCGAACGCGAACACACGCCGGCATGGAATAATTTATGGAGGTGGCCGCGGGCACTTTTGATTCTGATTACGATTCTCTGATACTTATGCTGATTTCGGTTCTGATTCTGACGATGATGAGTGGCACTCCGAAACTGGCTGCTAATTAGTGCTGCCTCATTAAAAGCGAACGAAACTGTTGCTCGGACACTCGAGACCGCTCTTCACAATACGGAATACACACAGAAAACAAAAACGAACCGGAGCGAACAGGAACAAGCGTGCTCGAAAAGTCGGGTCAAACAACAAATCTGAAGCGCCCTGGCCTGGTAATTGCCAAAGACAAAGGCACCATTTATGCTGCCAGGGCGCCCTGTGCGAAAATTAAATATCCAAATTAATAATCAATGAAAACAATTAGAGCGGAAAAACTCGTCTCACTTTTCCTTTCCCGCGCAAGCCTTTATCCCGGCAATATTGGATTCCAAGTGATTTGAATAAATTAGTATTCGTTTTCGCAAACAGCTGGCGGGCGCCAAAAGCAGCTCAAAAGAAAGCAACAGTAAAAAACAAACATCAAAATATCAAAAATGTTCAGTGTGTCCCCCGAGGGCTACAAGAAAGCAAAAGAAAGACGAGGAAAACAGAAGCAAAATCAAATGCAAATTATAAAGAAATAATAATAATAATGTGGCTAATTATGAGTGAAATTTCAGGAAATCAAATAAATAAGCAAAGCAAAAACACAGTGAGAGAGACGTCGGTCATTGGCAGTGAAGTGGAAAACCGTCTTGAAAGCGAACTTAAAGTCAGGAAAACAAAAGCACTGAAAGACGATAGGGTGGAATGGCAATTAGGCTTCAAAATCTTCAGTATGCTTAAAATATAGTTTCCGACTTTAATTATGTTTTATTATGAGTACTAACAGCCACAAATCCAACAGGAATAAACCCTCATTAGAATTCCACCCCTTTCCCTGTGCACTCATCAATTTTCCAAGAATTTAAGAATAAACTTTAGCTTTAACTTAAAATAGAAATTAGAGCCAAGCAGGTGAGCGAACTGTTGCGGCTGCGGTTACCTCATTAGCAAAGTTAAATGAGATTGTGTTACACCTTCGCCCACTAATATGCAAACCGAAACTATAATTAAGCTTAAGCGGCGCAAGAAGAGGCCAATTCAGAGGCCCATTTCCAAACGCCCGCCGCCACCCGGCACCCTGGCCCTGGTTTGTTGGCAAAGTAATTAACGTTTATTGGCTGCGGACAAACAAGAAGTTCGTGGGCGGACGCACTGAGTTGATGTACATCGCTTACACACTCTGCTTATTTTCGTAAATTCAATCTCTTCTCGTTGAATATATACATATATAGCTATAATATATATATATATATTTTTATATATTCATATATGTGTCCTGGCATTAGGCGCCCACAAAATGGTAGCTGCTCTGCTCTGCTCTGTCTGTCTGTCTGTCTGTCTGTTTGTTTGCCTCGCGTTTAGACTTTTGTTTGTTCGACCAATATTTGCCACAAATTTTGAGTAAGAATAACAAAAAGATTTTTGCGCGACCGAGTCAACAGAGTGTCAGTGGCACAGTGAGACGGTAAGCCCACACACACAAATACCAACACCAACACAGTTGCTGGGTTCGGTCGTTTCTACATATATATTCAAGTGCTGTCAATCGATGGCAACAATTACCAGGCCAACTGGGCAACTAGGCGTATGCGTGATATGCCAGGGGGAAGCAGCATCACGCATACGCCTCGTATGCAGACGGAAACAGCCCGGACCGCACAAGTTTCGGTCAAGTCTTGTGCACAGACAATCTGCAGTTCGCCTGACCGTAATTTAACTTGGCCAACTGCAAACAGATTCAATTTGCATTGCGACATGCAAATGCCTCGCTCAAGATTATACACGTCAAGAAATAATACAAAATATTCTAGCTTAGATAGGGATTAAAATATTTTAACGTCGCTTAGGTTTGTTTTTTTTTTGTAACCATCTAAAATTCAATTATAAAACTACAAATGTTTTATTGTTGCTGTCAGTCTCTGTCAGTGCAGGAAAAAAGCAAAGTAAAATCCCATATTCAGATGGCTTCAAACAACTTCTTATTATTCTCTCGTGTCCCTTTCATTTTGTGGTGCCTGTGGGATTTTTGTCATGCAAATGGAATCTCACATTCTTACGCACAATTCACAAAGTAAAAGGACGTCGACACATACACATTCCTTTCGTATTTCTGGTGTCTTCTTCCACAAATCCCCAAGAACTAAGGACCCTTGTCGCCCACTACTACTATCCCTGTAATTTATATTTGTTGGAAATAGTTTTTATGTATTTTTAATTACACATTCACAAGTCTTCACCAAGAGCTTGGCAATTTGTTCAGGCAGTTAAAGGCAACAAAAAAATGATATACGGAATATTTTTAAAACGTTCAATCAATTCTTAGGCCCGGATACTCAATTTAAATAATTGTGAATAAATTTGTGTGCATTTGGGGAATAAATAAATAAAATAAAATAAAACCTGGCCGAAATATCATAAACAGTTCGGCGACCAATTGATATGCGCATGATTATGCTAACGGCCATTTATCAAGAACCAAATGGAATACCAAATTGTTTTTCTATTCGGAAGCGAATACGAAAATCAAAACAGAAGCTCTATTTTTATTTTATTTCAACTCCAGCGAACAGCGCGCGCAAAACCCTCGGTTAAAATTTTATTTTTTCTCTTAATGTTTTCAAGTACAGCAAGCCAGCCAGCAGAATCTTTTTGGCCAGCTAGGGTCAGGGCTGAGATTTGTTTAATTATTTGTTTAATTAAGCGGCAACATGCGGCTGCATTCGTGTCAGGGCTGCCGCAGAATCTCCGTCTCGACAGAAAAAAAAAGCCCGCTTAAATGCTTTTTGAGTAACAATTAGACAATTGCAGGGTTAACTGCCTGCCCCCTTTGGACCGGCCCAAAGTCATGGATTGTCATGGCCCGCTGGAGACCCCTATACGGCCCGCACCCCCCTTAACTTGGCTCTCAGCTTGGCTTGACCTGCTCTGCACTGGCGTTTTATGTTTTGTACCAGGTACACGTGGAGTACAAGGGTATATTGTGTTTGTGGCAGCTCTTAATTTATAACTAAAACTGGGATTTGGTTAATAGGGGCTGTAGTTGAGGTTTAAGTCTCGTTTTAAGGCTCTGAAATATTAGAGTTCAGCTGTATCAGTTCTAAAAAGACTTGTTTTCGTTTATTTATATTAACAAGATGCTTACAAATTATAGAGTGAGTTAAATAGTTATTTTCTAGGCAAGTGTTGCCAAGTACCTCATAGTCTTGACCCTCCACTGCGAAATTCTTTCTTTTTATGTTTCGATTTCTGTTTCACGAAGCCAGACGACAGACGCACAGCAAACACAGACAGGCCGTTGATGGATACTTGGCCATATTTTCGTTGCTAAATGCGGGCTCAAAGTTCGCCGGATTTGAACCTTTCGCCTTGGACGGCTTTCGAAATACTTGAAATTTTGCCGGCGAGACGGGCGGGAAAATTCACTCTCGGGTGGAAAAAACTCGATGCATCCAGCTGAACGAAAAAAAAAACTGGTTGCTTGGCTGGTTGGCTCGTTTGGCTGGCCTTGGTCTAATCCACATTTCAGAATCCCCAAGCCAGAAACAGGCAGCTGGCGGCGGGCGGCGGGCGTCGGGCATCGGATTCTGTGGCCAAACATGATACTCGATTGTTTGGCCTAGGCTTTTAGCCATGATGCCAGCCGTTGGCCAGAACGAGCATAGCTGCGTAGTTGCATTGCTGCTGCAACTTGACTTTGCAATCATACCGTTTTGGACCGTCTCGCGCCAAACAAGTGCCGTTCAAGTGCGGCTTGCCAAGATCAATGTGCGGCGAGCATGAGTTTCAACAACGATGTATGATGGCCATCCCCTTGATGAGTCTCCTTTTAATCGTTTCCCATCTCCCCGCTCTGTTCTTTGCAGATAATCATCACGGCCATGGACCGATTTGTGTGGTTTGTCCTGCTGGTGGTCATGTCGCACCTGGTCACCGAATTTACCCGCGTCTCTGGCTATGCGCGTGGCCAGCGCCAAGAGCTGGTGCTGCTTAACGATGTAAGTATGCCAACTTGTCCATAATAAACTGTGCTAAATATTATCCTGGATCTTTACAGACCCTGCTGCAACCCATGCCAGTTCAGAATATGGTTCTATACCCCAGTCAGGAGTATGGCCAGTATCAGCAGCGTCCCTCCTCCGTCGGCTCTGTGAATAGCCTGCAGCAGAATGCAGCACTGCTGCTGAGTAGCCTGGCGGCACAAGCGGCTCAGGCAGCTGGCGTGGCCGGAACAGGAGCAGCTGCGGTTCCCGGCAGTAATGGGGCCATCCTATCCCTGGGCGATGTGCCCGCACAGCCCGCTCACACGGCGGAGAACACATACCCCATGTTCAGTCTGCGACCGCTGATCGACAGCATTTTCGAGGTGAGTACGCGCGATTGCCCCGCAGGCCGCCGCCTGTCGCCTAACAAAGTCGCTCAACCAAATTTTCCCGCAGATTCCGATTTCGACACTGCGCGCTGTCAACAATCTGGTGGGTCGACTCACCGGCAGCTATCGGCAGGCGTCCACGACGGAACTGTCACAGAAATCGGTGGCAGCAGGCACCGCCCTGCCCGCGGGCAGGCCCAGTCCTCCGCCCAATCTCCTGCCTCCTGCCCATCCGGACGCGGAGCGCCATCAAATGCGCGAGGAGATGGCGTAATTTTAGGAAAAATTCAAACTTTTAGTCAGTAGAGTTGTGCGTGTGAATGTTGTCATTTCTGTCAGTGTATGTTCCGAGCGTGTGTTTGATTTTTTTCCTGTGCATTTAATGCATTTCTTTTGTACCTTTGTGATATATGTGACCTTGTTGTAAGGCTAGCCTAAGGATATTTATGTCCAAACACAAACAAAACAAAACAAAAATATTTTAAATAAATGTAAAACAAAATATGAACGTATTTGACAACTTAAGGGTTGGAATTACTATATACATTTTAGTATATGAGTTAGTTACGTTAAAAAGATATTTAAATATATTTTGGAACCAATTTAGGAAGAGTAAACGATTTCTTTAATATTTTCCAAGCACTTATTTAGTTAAATAAATTTATTTAACTTCAAACTCACCGCTACTTTAACAATGTTCCACATGTGAGCAGTTAATAAACAAATTAATATTTAAAAAAAAAACAATTCCATTGAAAGCCCGGACTGATTTTACACGAAACGTAAAAAACTGCCAGCCTTAAAGTATGCAACCGAATATCAACTATTCCTCGATTTGTTCAACACATTTCTGTTGAAAATTCTTGCATACTTTTAAAGCTAACCGAATAAATGTGCAGCTGTGGTTAAATAAAAGGAAATCCATGGATTAATTCGTCAATTCAATAATATATAAGTTTATTTTTTTTTGGGCACTCAGTAAATATTATGAACCATTGACGAGTCAATAAACGCATCTGCCGGCAAATATATATCAGCAGATTGGCGCACAAAAAAATACTTCCCAGTAGATTAATCATCATTGCCATTAAAAAAAAATTGTTATCAGTAGCACAGTGGCACTTCCTGGCAATCAAAATACTGCAAACATTGTTCAACTCATGTCATTGATTTGTGCAACACAAATACGTAGCTAAAAATTAATTAATTTTAATGAGATTTTCATTTGCAGACAAAAAAGTCGTAATTAATGTGGAAAAGAAGGATGATGAAAAAGACTTTTTTATCAGCGATAAAGTGTCCCTTTTTTTTTGTTGGCCAGTCAAGGTAATCATGCGTGATGCAAAGGACGAGAGACCAAACCCAAACCATCCGAAACGAATCGCCAATGAATTGAATTTAATTATATATTTTCTTGTTGGACCCTTTTCGGTGGCATTTGATTTCGGCCATTCTCCGTCATTCCAAATTATCTAGCACGTGCGCTGCTGCGGATTTGGCCAGAAATTGGGAGCCAGAAAGCAGAAGGCAGCAGCAGCGGCAGCACATTAGCAAAGGCGGCTTTGTTTGTCATTTGAATACCTAATGAGCAAGAGATAGAGGAGAGCTGGGATACGGGGGTTCAAGAAACCCCAGAAGCGAAATAGATTTACCATTGAATTCGATGGAAACTTTAGCGAAAAAAAACGGCATCGTGCTTATTAATTTATCCGGCTGCAATTGGCAATCGAAATTTTCCTGCAGCTTCGTTGAAGCGTGAACGAGTATAAAACAAAAAAATGAAACTGAAAACCGAAACTGTTTATGGCCAAATGCAGCCGATGGCAACCGCAGACATCCGAATTGCCAAAGGCTTTAAAGCCAGCGAAAAAACTGTGTGGCACAAGGGGAGAGTTTGAGCGAAGGGAAAACTACCAAAATAACGTTGCATATTGGGTATAAACCGGTTTTTTCACTACTAGCCAAATCGGCTACAGTTTAATGGGGCGTATGAGTAATGTCATGGATTTACTTGCAATTGTTTTCTGTCGATTCTGTAATTCATGTAAGCGCTCGGCGAATCTAAGATTAATATATATTTGATTACTGATCAGGGTTAATTGATTGTTTACAGATCTGAACTATAGTTTGTGTAATAGAAACTTTAAAGTAGATTGCCTAAGAAAGTAGTAGAGTGTAAGTAAGTGAAGTAGAAGTAGTAGAGTGAACCTTACACTCTTAGTCTATTCTTTAATAAATAATCGTGTCCTTAAAAAACACTTTTTCTTATTTCAGAAACTTCTTTTTTATAGTTTTTATAATTTATTCAAATATATTTCTTCTGCTTCTTACAAATATTATTATACCGATGATCCCACTATCAATTAAAAGTTCCTTTTAAAACTATACAAAGTTTTTAAAATGTGTACAATCCATTTTATACATAAATTACCCACAAAATTAAATAAATTGTTCATTTTTCTCTTTCATAAATCACAAAAGCAGACCAATAACCACTGCAAATAAATCCCAGAGACACATGTCTGAGATGTTTCCAAATTCTCACCCAGTTGTTAGGACAGGTGCCGGATCAGACTGGCAAAGTGCTAATAGGTCGCCGAAAAATACAGTATACATAACTCAGAAATTCTTGCATCATCATCATCAGCAACGCTGCACCCAGCAGCCGCAGCAGCAGCTTGGAAGATAATAAAATGTATAATAAATAAAAGTAAAGAGGAAGACACATCAGAACAATAGCCCGACTCCTATATAAATAGGCGCCTGCTTATTTAATTGCGACACAATTCCAGTTTGCAAGCCATTACAAGCCGCAGACAGAAGACACCAGACACAGCCAGAAGACTGTATACAGTAGACAGTAGAAGACGGCAATCCCCGCGGCAGAATTCAAGTTTAAGCCCGGCTCAAAGCCACTCGGCCACTCGACCACTCAGTGCAAAGCGAAATCGCGACGCGACAACAACGAACCGCCGGCAGCTCACTCTAAACAAAAAATAATATTCAAATAAATTAATAAAAACCAAGCAGATCTACAACAAAGGTACAGACCTAGGCAGGCATTGTTAATTAATCCGAAAAGTTGGAATCGCATGTGAAAGCCCCCGCCAAATTATGCTCAGCCGCTCCCTCAGAAAAAGTGCGAGGAAGAATTCGCGGGGAGAAACGCGATTCGCATACGAAACGAGCCTGGAATTGATTCAGACTTTGGATTTTCTTGTTTGTTTCTTGTTTTCTAGGCGCTCTCACAGCAGACAATGTTCGTCTTACTTGGAGTGCTCTGCCTGCTGCAGACGGCCAGCCTGGTGCCCGCCCAGGTAAGTCCATTCCCTTCCGAATCCAGTTCCGAAAAATTAATTAAAAGCATCCAGTCGACTGACACCTGCCACAGCGCGCACTCCGCGCCGAAGGACCAAAGTGTCGGGCCCATTTTGTGGCCAGGGCTCTCTCGCTTTTGTACCAAAAAACCAGTCAGTGCGGTTCGAAAAATATTTTAATTACATCGCTATTTATTTTTGCATCGCCACCACGTATTTTGTGGTGTGGCCCGGGAATCAGGCCCATTTAAGCGCATTAAAAGTTCAAGCCGCAGCTGACTAATATTTCAAAACAGACAGATACATTTCTCAGCCCTAATTGACACTGAATTCATTAAGTTTGATTAATAGATCAATCAATTAATTGCATTTCCTGTTGTCAGCAGAAAGAAAAATCTGGTTTTATTCTGTATATGTTTAAACAAATAGTAAAAATATAAATATATAAGTAATATGTAGAGAAAAGGTTAACTAAATTAGACTTCGGTTATATCTGAGAATAAACACAACCCTATATTATTTTATTTATATTTCTTGCCATTTTGATTGGGAAATATCAGAAGATTTCCATACGAAAATGCGTCCTTTCAATTAATTTACTGCTGGATAATATCTATATTAAGCCTTTTTCCTAGTTAATTGCTTTAAAATAAAAAGAAACCCTGCAATTTAGACTGAATACAAAAAGTATTTCTTCATTTATGGTAGATATTTTCTTTTGTTTAAGTCTATGATAGAAATTAAAAGTAAAATATTCCGCAATTTCTTGAATACCTTCGCTTAATTCCTAGAATTTGTCCAGGATAATTTCCCGAACTGATTTGACCGCATAAACCATTTAATCAAATGGAAATCTGCGCTAGAAAATCGACAGCAATCAATGCAAAGCCAGTGACTCGCTGTGATTTCATTTTGCGGTTCGTGGCCACAAAATTAATGTGAAAGGCGAAAGTGCAAAATTCGATTTTTTTGGCCAAAGTGCAGCGTGAACTTTTGGCCAGGTAAGACCTGGCCGTTGCACAATGTCCATATCCGGTAATGGAGAATTTTTAGTGTGGGATTTCTTAAAGCACCGTGCCTGTAATTACAGGGCAAGGCAAAAACCGAGCTAGCTTAATTTTCTTACCTGCCTGGATAGCAATTACCTTCATGAGTTGGCTCACTTGCTTATCATTAATCTTGGACTTCACGAGCCGCAGCCAACTATTATACATCATTTTAATAACTGTTGCTGCTGCTGGTTTTAGTGGCTGCCTTGAACTTTGGCTGCCTCGGCTAACTAATATCAATTTAATTGCATTTTTTTAACGCTGATTACTCATACGCAGTGTTGCACACGCTGGGCGCAGGAGCCAGCTTGAGGTTAGTTTGAGTCAACTAGAGAGATTTATTGCGGAAATAAGTATGGGTTATTCAGGGTTTAAGTTGTTTTGAAGGCATTTAAGTACTTGTAGAGTTAAAATAGTAAGTTAAATTAATTAGAATACAAAAAGAACCAACTTTATTTGCCTACAACATACCTTTGTACATTAACGTTGAAGAAAACTTACTTAAGCACCATTTTTTCTTTAAGTCCCTACAATAAACAAATTAAAATAATTCTGCCTAATGCTTTAATATACTTAAAAGGTACATAAAAGATTACAAAACATTACCTTATATATCCAATTAGAAAAACGGCTTTCGCTTTTGTTGTTTCTTTATTTGTGTGGGATTTATTTATGAACACATTCTAAGTCAGTTCTTGTCAGTTAAAGCCTTTGAGCGCTTACCTTAAAGCTGACCCGGCTGACCAATGGAATTTTCACACACTGCCCTCCCACAGAACACTTTCTTCACTCTTTTGGCACCTTTTTCCATTGTCTTGCTTTCTTTTGGGAAAGTTTATTTCTGTTTTTCGGCTTGGGGGCTTACAAGAAATTAGATTTTAATCAACGCATGCATGAAATTTGCATTTGCCAGGAAAGAAAAAAACCCGAAACAATTTTTTTGGTACTATCCTTGGCGGGTCGTGGGAATTGAAATTAGGTGGCGGGCACGTAAAGAGTCCTGAGAAGGGTTTCCCTCCAGCCAGGGGTTACAATTTGCGGCAACCATTCCCTGGAATTCATGCAAATTACCAGCTATTCATGCCATATCTGTGGAAATCCCAGAAATCCTTTTAGTTCTTTCTTCAAGTTGTAATATTTTTACGTTTGGGTCATGACCCGAGCTTATGAATTTTCTGGCCAGCAATCTTTAATCTGCCGGTGGCCATTACCCTAAATTAGGCGAACACAATTGTGGCAGTTCGGTTGTCAACTCGAAATAACCATATCGGGGATCCTTATCAGGTTGGTGGGGAATGGATGCTCTGCAAATATGGCAATTGTATAAATTAAATGGCGCTATGGCTGCACTTGACTCTCTCTCTACCTGGTACAGGTGAAAACATTTAAATTATTCTCGGCAAATATTGAACAATGAGTTGGCAGAGCAAACAAAAGTTCACCTCTTTGTTTGGCTAAATAAATGTTGTAGAATTGTATTATTTTGCAATTATTTCATTAATTTCCCTGGCAACGTTCATAAAGAGAGTAGTACAACTTTTTGTTTGGTTTTCGTGCAGAAAAAGAGATAAATTAACTAGAGTTGCTGGATTTCATTCAATGTTTTGCGGAAAACTTTTGTAATATCCAGTTAAATTGTTGCTAAACCAGTAGAGTTCAGTTATATTTTACAAAAAGTTACAGTAACAAACAAAATTATCCTCGTGGCTTTCATTAAACGTGACCTTAAGGGCTTGGCTTAATTATTTTAAATCTTCTTAAACTGCATTACAAAGGGGAAATGGCAAATATTGTATTATTTATACAGTTTACAAAGTTGAGCTTCTTATTTCCATATTATTTCATTAAACCAGACAGCCTTAGTGTCAGACTTTTAATTGCTAATTTAGTAAGACATTAAAGTTTCACGACATTTTGCAACTTTTCAGTTGTTATATTATTACATTTTTCAGTTTCAATGTCAGTGGCAAAGTTTACAGTCGAAAGAGCAACAAATTCATGATAGTAAAGTACAACAAAGCTGGTGTTTTGCAATGATTAAAATTGTGTCTCTAATATATTGCCTTTGCTTTTATCTTGGTTAATAAAGTTTCTATTGATTACTTGGAAAAGGTAAAGTTGTTGGCAGTTTGTACAGTGTCAATCTTGTTTACATTTTTAACTGGAAATTCTTGATATTGTTGAGTGACAAGTAGCATATTAAATAAGAGGGGGGAGAAACCAGATAATTTTTATAGGCCTTGCCCAAGTAGAATTGTAAATCAAAGTTCTATCATTATTTACATATATATTTTTGCTAATTTCTTTCTTTTAATAAGAGCATAACAGAATTATTTCTATCTAACATCTAAAATAAACAATAAAGCATAGAAAATATAATTTATAATGTCTTCAGACATATTTTTCACTTGTTTAAAGATTCAATAACATATTCTTACAATTTAAAGTTTACAATTTAAAATCATTCAAATGAATCAACATATTTTTCCAACTGTTAAACATTAAGCATCATATTCATATAATGTACAATTTATAATTTAAATTCCATTAGGTCATGTAGGTTATTTTTCCCCTGTACACCTGGAAGTTCTTATCGTTTTCTAGATATCTACACTAATTGTTGTTTACAACTTCGAGTCCACTAGAGTGCTTGTTCTCGTAAAACAGGCAACACACATATTACAGTAGGTCTAGGCCGTATATGGCCACTTCCAGATGAGCTGGGTCGATTTTCCCAACCTGCTCCTGCTCCTGCTCCTGCTGCTGGTTTCTTTGGCAACGCAGGACCACATACTTCTGGCCAATGCCACCTGCCGTAAGGTACGCCTCGGCTCCGCCGCTCAGATCCTCGACATGAATACCCGTAATCCGGTAGTTATCGCTGGCATTCTGCCGGAGATTCCCAAGGAGATTAAGCAATTTGCAGCCTACCGCTTGCTGCTGGCAGCATCGTGTGCTCTCGATATAAATCTCACCTGCGAGCCGTAGACGAGATCCCGGCCGGGGGCAGCGGGCGTTAGGTAAACATCCTCGGTGAGCAGCGGGCTGGCATATTTGCCGACATGTCCCCAGGTGACCGAGGCGCCATCCCCCGACCTTACCAGGCACACCAGCAATCCCAGCGCCCACATTGACGCCCACTCCCTTGTACTTGTCAACATGACAACATGTGTCTCCGTCGCCGTATCTTCGTCTCTGTCTCGATTCAGTCGCTCCCTGTCTCTGGATTGTGATTCTGGCTACCAGCTATTCCAACGAGTAGGTGGAGGAGGTCGTTGTGTCGGCGTGTGAAAACCAAATGAGCCGCCGTCAGGAGGCCAACTTAAATATTGTCGTGGTGTTGGCCTGGAAAGACTCTTATCAGCCAGACAGGTGTGGAATGGCCTCTCGTTCTCGCTCTCGCTCTGGCTCTTTTTTGACGGAGTATCACGGTTTTGGGTACCCTAACTATTAGGTTCTCTTTAAAATATATACTAATTAATATATGTATTAAAAATTACATTAGAAAAACGTATTACAGATACTAAAAAATTACTTAAAACAAACAAAACTCCTTAAAAGATCTTTCTTTCATTAATTCTTTATGGATATACATAAATAAATCTATATAAATAGGAAAGAGAGCATAGTACAGACTGCATCATACCTTAAAAAACTGAGTTAATGCTTGAAAGGCGTTAAAGATCTTTCTTATCGTTTTGAAAAACAAAAAGAGTATTTTTGGGTCAGTAAATTGTATAACAAACTAGTCCATATCAGTCTTTGTTTGTTTTGTGTTTGTTGTGCCAACTGTTTAGGTGTCATAATTATTGATAATTTTTGTGGAACGTTCTCGGCACTCTCATTAGCCGAGTTTTACTATCTAACAAAACTCGGTCTCTCTCGATCGAAGTTTGGCTTGCGCTTATCTGGAGTTCTAGACATTAAAGATATTCTCTCTATACGCCACCACTGACATGACAAGGCGAACTGTGCAAATATTTACAAACATTCACGAGAGAGACTTCAGTGACCTTCAGCGGCAATTTGAGGAGTTGGGAAATTCCGCTTAAATTGATTAACACAATGCTTTGGGCCAAGAAATATTTATAAACTTACTTAACCGGGCACAAAGGGTGTGTTTGCCTGTTTTGGTTCTTCTTTTTATTATTTTGGCGAAAGTTGGGACCTAACTTTACAACTATATTGCTGAAAAGCGGACCAAGCTTCTTGGTTCAAAAAGTTTTCCCAGGCCAAAATGCGAACTTTGAATAGCATTAAGTATACGCAACGTGCGCCGCCGAACTTTGTGCTAAAATTCTCACATCCTCTCACCCCCTCCCTCTCTCTATATCTCTCCCCGCAGCTGATTACACTGCGCGACGGCAAGGTGGGCGTGAACTTCGCCGGATACCACGCGGATGCGGGACTGGGCGGCCTGCTCACAGGCAACTCGGCCCACGGCGGACTCAGCGCCTCCGCCGGAACTCCATGGGGCGCCCGGGCAGCCGCCGGTCTAGGTGGCAATCTGGATGGTGAGTCTGAAGTCTGGCAGCATAATTGATTCGATTTAACACTGACTAAACGCACCTTTCTCCACCGCAGGCCGCACCTCCGGTGTGGGCTATGCCGCCGCCCAGGCTAATCCCTCGGTGGGAGCCAGTGCCCTTCTGAGCGGCAGCGTGGGAGAACAAGGTTACATCGGAGCGGAGGCCCACAGTCCAGGCAAGACGGTGGTTTCCTCCAAGCAGCACAGTGTCCAGCCGGCGCATCCCGCCGATCCGGGCAATCCCCCTCTGCCCACTTTAGCTCCCGTTGGTTCGGTGTCAACTGGAGGCAGTCACATCCAGAAGGTCAAGCCGCCGAAGAAGTACTCGCTGATCAGACAAGATGTGAGTAAGAATTATGTTTAATATAGTATCATGCATTTTCGCGGGGCAATGAGGTAGGATCTATGGTTGAAAAGGGGCAACATTAAGTGCTATAAAAATACCAGAATAGTATTGAAAGAAAAGAAAGAACTACTGCCAAACCCAATTAAATTCTGATGTGAAAATGTCATAATTTAGATTTCATCCTTCGTCTCATAACTGAAGTTACTGTAATGCTTTCCAAGCTTACCTTTCCATTATATTTTTCCCATAAACTTAATTGCAACAAACCACCATTCCTTGTTATAACCTTGTTTACGTTTCATTTACGAGACTTTTTAACATTCCGCCATTTGGAAAAGTTGGTAAATAATCGATAGATTGCAAAATTCACAGAAGTTACAGCTTGTAAAGTATTTAAAGTTTACGGCGAAACGATTTTTTACTGTTCCCTGGCCAAGTTCTTAAATAATTGTTCGAAAAGCTTATGCGGTAGTTAAAGTTGCTCTTTTTCCCGCCGAACTTTCGCTGTAAAATTAAGGACCAACTTAAGCCCCAATATGGCTTTTCAATTGCGCAATTTCTGGGAATTTTGCGCAACGCACAGAGGACGGCAGGCGGGCAGGCAATAAATCCTCCGACTAGTATTTAACTAGAACGCGCCCAATGAGTGCGTGCGGTTGAATATTGATCAATGTGGCAATGCCAGCAACAATAACAACATCAGGCCAGCAAGCCATCAATCTATCGGCACCAATACCGTCACCCACCACCGCCGCCATTCATGTTTTAGCCGGACCACAGCGAAATCATTGAAAATCATGTTAAAGCGGCCGCGGATGCCGATGCGGTGGATCAACACCAGTCAGTGGCCGCCGCCCCACCCGCCTCGTTGATAATTGTCAAGCGGCCACGCCTACGCGTCAAGCACAGGGGCCCCCGTCCGGTGCGGCAACGTACCGTATACGTGATGCAGCCGGAGCAAATTCCACTGGAGGAGGAGGCGCTTCAGGACGAGCAACAATGGCCTGTTGAGGTAACCGTAGCAACAACACTGAATGCTGTGCGGAAACAGATACAAATACAGCACACAGCATACACAGATACAAAACCTCACAGATGCACGAGGAGAAAAGCGATTTAAGCTTTAATATCTTGCTTTTAAGACTGCACATTAAGCCTGATAAGCACGCTTGATTCAAGGGAAAATAATGAAAACACACAAGAAATGCGTGCAAATAAATTAATGAGTAATTTATTGAGACTATAAGTTGATCAATTATTAAGAAAAAAAACGTATTTAAATGTTTATTTGGGGTTATTTATATAACATCTTATTTTTATTTATTTTATTTTATTTATGTATTTTTTATTTTTATATTTTGTAATTCATTTAAATGCAGAATTCTCCAAAGATTTAAAGCCCCTTTATAAAGAATGCCTTAAATAATGCTATGAAGAATTGAACTAAGACTTTTACCTTAAACATAGCATAATTCAAGGCAATTTTTAATCGTTATGGATTGCCTCACCTACCTTGGTTTTGCTGTTAACCAAAAACTATTTCCGCAGTGCAGATA